>APFE030723500.1:112103-241220 GCA_000404065.3 Pinus taeda
CGATAATGTTTGAGTGTCATACATCAAAACCCCAAAAAATAATATATGTGTTTAGTACAGCCGTGGCTCACAGGCCTCAAAATTGTAAATGCTAAATTATGGACTACTCGGCATGATACATGATATCATGTTACTGCTCGTACTACTCGAGTCAGTAAATGGAAAATCTGATCAAACACCCCCACTGTGTGCTGCTGATACTAGCGTGGGATGTCACCCACCCAGGCATACTATGGGATACCTCTGGTCAATCCCTCAAGGTTCCATGTGATCTCCTCCTTGTTATCGACTCCTTCCCGATAAGGAGAGATATCAAATTATCGAGTAACATGCCTGGCAATCAGGGACATCCCGGCTGTTCGCTCTAGTCCCACATCTGCATTTACAAAATCAATATGTCACAAATGCATATATTTCAAAAGACAATAAAAAATCATAAAATTAAATTGTTTTTCTTACCTCCATCATCATAATCTTCTCCCTCTGGGAGTGACGTATCAAGATTGCCATGGAAGTCTGTACTGTTATAAGGCCAATCCTCAACCACAATCAACTGACGTCTCAACCACGAAAAGAAGGAGGGCTTGTATGACATATGCTGGCCCCCACCTGTTCTGGGCATCAGTTTACTCCAACAAACCATTCGTGCGTCTCGTGGCAATGGGGGGTTCACCTCTACAAGCTGATAGTGAAATAACAGGATCCGCTCTGAAAACAAGGTCACTAGAACATAACCATATCTGAACTACCTCAGGTTTCCTTCCCTGGCTTTGGATAGCTAGCACTTCATGTTTACCTTCATGGCTTCCGTCCAATTGAAGATAGTGGGTGTCGTAGAGTCTATAGCATACTGAAACTTGGACTTGTTGGACTCATGCAATGCCTGAGCCCCAACCACTCTATTTATAGTCAAGAGCAACGTTTTCAACACAAGGTCGTTAACAATCATGATATCTACTTTGCCACTCTTTGATTTCAATGCTTCTGGGTAGTGTTCTGCAAGAAACATGTTCATGCTTGCCCCAATAGGCCTGGCCCCATATAGATTGATTGGTTTCCCTCTTTGGGACAGTCTGGTGATGAAATAGATGTCAGAAGTTTCTAATTCTAGTTCTTGATCCCGGATAACAAAAACTTCTTGATTAATGTCCCAAAGACTGATCAAATATTGCAGCAGCTCAGGTTGATCTTGAAGGCCTAGTGTGAGGAAGAATTTGAGGAGCCCACAGTTCCTCATGGCATTTAAACCGTTTGGGTTTTCCAATGCCTGTGAATCAATTGCCTCATGCTCACGTTCTTTCCAATCGACCATTTTTCGTTGTATTTTGCCTGCAAAAACCATAGCATCAAGTCAACATTCATCCTTGACTAAAGAAATTCAGATTCAAAGTAGAGGAATGGAGAAAAAAATCAATTTTTTCTTACTCTCATCACTTGCACGACTATTTTAAAAATAGTAGTGCCGACGATGCAAGTGGTCATGTTAATGACCCTCGATTGGCGCGATCTTGAGGCTGTATCTCACATCCAATAATCCAAATTGGATCCTAGAACACTCTCTAAGTTTTCATAAAGTCTTTAAAAAAATCATGTCAAGGATTAAAAGTCTTACAAAGATCAAGCTTATCGGGGATACCCTTGTAATAGTTACAATTTGTGATCAGCGCAAAGCAATGAGGACCATCGGTCAAGCGCGTAGACCATCAACCTATGGTAACGCGCGTTGTCGCAAATTAGCAAAGGTAGAGGCCATTTCAAGAAACGGGGGTAGTTTTTGATATGCGATTAGCGACAAATCGCTAATTGCATATCGCAGGGCAAATCCCTCAGAGAAGGAAAGGCCACAAGCACCAAGACCTGAAAAATTATAAAATGTAACGAATATCATCTCGATTCTATTAGAAGTGAGGTCCCACCAAAATATCGACAGAATATCGGAAGGGCTTCGAGCAGTAAGAAGTTTCAATCGAGTCTCGCCTGATGCCACATAATGGGTGCCACGCGTCCAGTGGAAGAGAGAGAAAAACTACTCACATCAAACGGGTAAACATCATGTTACTTACCTGCCCGATATGGACGATGAATATAGGATTTGGAGGCTCCAGATCAACGGCGAAGATGCAATTTGATAGATGACCGAATTTGACGAGGTAAACAGGCAGAGTTGTATAGGATTTGAAGTCCGACGTGGATGGTGCGTTGGAGGAAGGTCGTGTTTCGTAAGAATTCTTGGAGTTAACGGAATAAATGATCGTTTCGCATATGTCCAAGAGAATTTACACTCATTTCATTATGAAATAGGTGGCCACCTCCCTGTGAGGCGTTATATAGTGATGATTACACAGAATAGAGGGATTCAAACAGACAGAGGCAAGGGAACCGGAAAGCTCGAAAGCGGAAACAAACAGTCAGAAATCAGATTAGCTTAGAGCCACAAATTGATAGAGAAAGAAGGGGGCAAGTTAAGAAAGCTAAGAGCAGAGAGCAGAAAGAGGAAGCCGAGCTGACCTGTAGAAGCAAAGGCAGCATCGAGCCAGAGTTAAGACAGAGCCAAAGAGAGCCAGAGAGTCTGTGTACTCCAAAGAAGGCTTGAGAGGTTCAAGCAAACTCCTCTGTATATGCCTGTCATGTATTGAGTCTCATATTGGACTCGTACCATTGTGACCAATAGAGGTCAAGATTCAGTAAGGAGAGTCTATGTGCTCCAGAGACTTGGGGGATCCAAGTACAATATTGCTAATTTATATATGTTGTGTGAGACTCAAATTGAGCTCACTATTGTAAAAAAATATGCTTGAAAACATAATAGAAAGGCCACCACTAAAGGATGGACCACAAGACGTAGTCCGGGAGCATTGGGTGAACTCCTAATTAAACTACTTGTGTTTATATGTGTTGCCTGTTATGTTTTCTTTAATTGCTTCATTGTCTATGTATTTTGCAATCTTATCGATCCATTGCACAAAATAACAGAGGCACATCCATGCACATGAGTCTGTAATACCTTATTCTTTGTCTTAGATGAATTACAGATCAAGTGGTATCAAAGCTCTAGGTCGCTGAGGTTAGACAAGCTTGTGTTGGATTCTTTTGTTGAATGCTAACTAGATCAAAGCCTAAACTAGGAGGAGGAGAATTGGCTACATTTAATCCAGAAATTGGTAGAGTCTATACTAGGGGGAAATGTCAAAAGAAATTCCCTTGGAATTAGACCCTCAGTTCATGGACAGTTTCTTGACCATGAGAGCCATGGTTGAGGAAATGTATAGAGAATTTAAGAAAGGTAGAGATGAAGATTCATCAAACTCCAAACAAGATAAAGGAGCAGAAGAATCTCTGCTCAATGACCATTCTAAAGGCAAAGGGAAAGAAGAAAAGTTTCACACACCTCTTAATAGCCATGAAAATAAAAATAAGACATCTTTGATTAAATTAGATATTAAATTTGCTTTGATGATATATGATGGAGAGTTGAATGCAAAGAAGCTGGATAATTGGATTAGACAGATTGATGTGTATTGCAGGGTGCAGAGCATTGAGACAGAAGTAAGATTTAGCTAGCCAGCCTATGCCTTGTAGGCATTTCCTTGGTATGGTCGGAAGGCAGGACACAAGTTGACACAAGGAAGCATGGTAAAATCCTTTCTGTTTGGAGTGAATTTGTTTTTGCAATTAAAAAACAATTCTATCCACTAGCTTATATGCAACAAGCTATGATGAGTTGGAAACTCTTCGCCAATTGAAAGGGCAAAGTGTACAAAGTTACACCCAAGAATTTAGAAAAAGAGCTTTGATTCTAGGCATTTCCTTAGACTCACCTGAAACTCTGCTGAAGTATATAGGTGGTCTACATAGTTGTTTGAGACATACCATTCTCATTTTTAACCCTATTAGCATAGATGAGGTATCTGTTCAGGCTACACATCTAGAGGCTAGGGGCAATAATGTGAACCCTGAAGTTGGGGGATCATCAAAACCCACTGAAAGCAAGAACAAAGAAAAGATAAAGAAGAAATGGAAAGAGAGGAAGGCAAATGTTGTACAAAAGACCAAACCTTCATGCACTCACTACAAGAAGGATGGGCATGATGATGAACACTGTTAGATTCTACATCCAGAGTTGAAACCCAAGAAGTACGATGGCAAAAAGAAGAAGATTGATGCAACTATTCAAAAGGATTTGGGGTTAGATTTGGGGGATGAAACAACAATCAAAACAACATGTATAAAAGGTAAAAATTCTGAAGCACCTACTAGTAATTCTGCACAAACTATTGATAGTGAAGAAAATGAGAGAAGAAGACATGGGCTTTTCCATATTAGAGTTATTTCCAAGCATCAAAAGATTGATACTTTCTTTGATAGTGGTTCACAAGTAAACTTAATTTTTGAAGCAACTGTAAAGAAAATGGGGTTACTAACCACACCTCACAAGAAGCCATATCCATTAGGTTGGTTATGTGATAGAGCAAAGCTACAAGTGACTAGACAATATAAATGTAGGTTTTCTTTTGGTTCATCATTTGTAGATGAAGTTGAGTTAGATGTAATTCCCTTGGATATATATGGAATTGTTTTGGGAAGTCCTTACTTGTATGATAGAAAAGCAATTTTCTATAGAGCTGAAAATAAGTATCAACTCATTAAAGATGGAATTGAATATATTGTAAGAGCTCATAAACTCAAGAATAATTATACTCTCATAAACTCAGGGCAAATGAAAAGAATTGTAAATTCACGCAAACAATTTTTACTAATGGTTGTAAAGGAAAAGAAACCTGATAAAACCAATGTATTTGAAGGTTGTGATGCTAAACAACAAGTTGATTTAGAAAAAGTTGTTTCAGAATATGATATACAATTTCAAGAACCTAAAATTCTGCCACCCAAAAAGGAAATAGTACATGATATTAATTTGCAGCAAGATGCTCCATTGCCTAACATCGGAATGTACAGGTTATCCGCTTTAGAGAATGCAGAAATCAAGAAGTAGGTATAGGAGCTGCTCGAGAAAGGGTTCATAAGACCTAACACATCACCATGTGGGTCTCCAATTGTTTTCGTGAGAAAGAAAGGTGGCTCATGGAGAATGTGCATTGATTAACGAGCACTGAATAAGATAACAATAAAAAACCATTATCCCCTTCCTCGCATAGATGATCTGTTAGATTAGTTGAAAGACGTTGTTTACTTTTCCAAGTTGGACTTACATAGTGCCTACCATCAGTTTAGAGTTGCAGAGAAAGATGCATGGAAGACTATTTTCAAAACAAAGCAGGGACTGTATGAGTGGTTAGTTATGCCTTTTGGCTTACCTAATTCTCCTGCTACTTTCATGAGAGTAATGAGTGATGTACTCAGGCCTTTTATTGATGATTTTGTCATTGTATATCTAGATGACATTCTTATATTTAGTAAAACATGGGAAGAACATTTGAAGCATGTAAAGCAGACTCTAGATGTTTTGAAAAGAGAAAATCTCTATGCTAACCTATCAAAATGTGAATTTGGCAAAACATCTTTGAATTATTTGGGTCATATTTTACGGGGTGTTGAATTGAAGATAGATCCCTCTAAGGTTGCAGTGATTATAAACTGGCCTAAACCAAAATCTGCTACAGAAGTTAGAAGCTTCCTAGGAGCAGCACAATATTGGAGAAAGTTTATTGCTAACTTTTCCTTGGTTGCAGCTCCCTTACATGCTTTAACAGGATTGAACAGGGTGTTTCAGTGGGGAGGCAAACAGCAGAAAGCCTTCAACACCTTAAAATAAAATATTATGACAACACCAGTACTAGCATTGCCTGATCTTCAAAAACCATTTGAGATTGAAACCAATGCAAGTGACTATGCCATGGGAGTAGCGTTGATTCAGCACGGTAAACTCATATGTTATCATTCTGAGACATTTAATTCTGTAGTATTTAATTATCCCACATATGATAAAGAATTATATGCATTAGTACAAAGTGTGAAAAAGTGGAAAAATTATCTAATGGGCAAAGAGACAGTTATACGTACTGATCATCAACCACTTCAACATTTACACTCACAAACTAAGTTGCAGCAATTAAGATACTATAGGTGGATGGGTTTTCTACAATAGTTTCATCTTGTCATCTGATATAAAAAGGGCATACACAATAAAGTTTCAGATATGTTGTCCAGACCAATTATAAATGCATCTACTATACTTAAGCATAACTCTGTATTGCATGAAAGCTACATTGAACAATATGCTCAAGATATAGACTTTAAAGATGTATATGCAACTTTAAGTCATGGCAAACAAGTAGAAGAATTCGATTATCATGTTAAGGACCAACTCTTGTATCATTTTGGAAAGTTATGCATTCTTCAAACCAAAAGAGTAAAGATAATTCGAGAAGCACACACTTCTCTAATATCATGTCACTTTGGTTTAAGTAAAACAGTTGCACAACTGTGAAGATTTTGTTATTTGCCAAAAATGCATGAAACAGTTTCTAGATATGTAAGAGGGTGTACCATGTGTGCTAAAAGCAAGCCCAATAATAGAAAACTAGGCTTGTACACTCCACTACCAGTTCCTTCTCATCCTTGGGAAAGTGTTTCCATGGAATTTGTTGGGGGACTGCCTAAATCTAGAAAAGGTCATGACTATTTATATGTTATTGTGGATAGGTTCAGCAAAATGTGTATGTAAATACCTTGTAACAAACATATTACAGCTGAACAAACAACAAATTTGTTCTTTTAGCATGTATGGGTTCATTTTGGATTACCCACTTCCATTGTATCTGATCGAGATTCCTGATTTGTTGGGACATTTTGGTGAAGTCTGTGGGAATTGATGGACACCAGACTAAAGAAGAGCACAACCTTTCATCTACAAACAGATGGCCAAACAGAGGTGGTCAACAAGACAGTGATCCAGTTGCTTAAAGGATATTGCAGCAAGCATCCCAAGCTTTGGGATGAACATTTGTGTTATGTGCAACATGCTTACAACTGGGCTAAACATTCTTCTACAGAAATATCTCGTTTTGAGACCTATTTTTGTTTCATACCAAGGTCTCCCTCGGATTTTATCTTTGTTAAAGACATAGCTATTGATGGACATAGTGATGTGGACAAGGCAACTAATTTCATTGAACAAATCCAAGAGATTCACCAAGTAGTACAAGAACAACTGGAAAAGAGCCAAGCCAAGTACAAGGCAAGGCATGATAAGCATTAGACTGAGCTTAGTTTCCAAGTTGGTGATCAAGTCTGGCTATATATCAACAAAGACATAATACAAGGTGAAGGTAAGAAGCTGAAGCCAATAAGGTATAGAGCTTTCATGATACTTGAGAAAATTAGTGAAAATGCTTTTCACCTTGATTTGCCAGCTTACATGCACATCTATTCAGTAGTTAATGCAGAAAAGCTTGAGACTGTTTGAACCTTCATTGATTGAAGATCCTAAAGAGAAGAGCCAATTACGTTCTATTGATTATCTATTGCCTGAATATCTCAATGAGTTGCAGGAAGATACAGTTCTGGAAAAGAATGTGAGAACTACGCATAGAGGGGATGTTGAGTACCTCAGAATTGGACTCAAGTGTTCAAAACCAATCAATGCAAGATGGATAGAAATTAGGCAAGCGAGGAATCTATATCCTCACTTGATTGATGCTTAAAAACCAACTTTTGGTGGTCCAAAAGCTTTTTCAGTGGGAAGGTCGTGATCCAAATTGGATCCTAGAACACTCTCTAAGTTTTCATGAACTCTTTAAAAAAATCATGTCAAGGATTTAAAGTCTTACAAAGATCAAGCTTATTGGGGATACCCTCGTAACAATTGCAAAGATCAAGTCGCTAATCGCATATCGCAGGGCAAACCCCTCAGAGAAGGAAAGGTCACAAACACCCAGACCCAGAAAATCATAAAATGTAACGGATATCGTCCCAATTCTATCACAAGCAGGGTCCCACAAAAAAACGGGCAGAATATCAGAAGGGCTTCGAGCTGTAAGCAGTTTCAACCAAGTCCCGCTTGATGCCACACAATGGGTGCCATGCGTCTGGCGGAAGAGAGAGAAAAACCACTCACATCAGACGGGTAAACATCATGTTAGTTACCCACCAGATATGGATGATGATCATAGGATTTGAAGGCTCCAGATCAACGACGGAGACACAATCTGATAGATTACCAGATTTGATGGTGTAAACAGGCAGAGTTGTACAGGATTTGAAGTTCGACGTGAAAGATGCGTTGGTGGAAGGTCATATTTCATAGGCATTCTTGGAGTTAATGGAATAAATGGTCATTTTGAGTATGTCTAAGAGAATTAACACTCAGTTTGTTATGAAATAGGTGGTCACCTCCTTGTGAGGCATTATATAGTGATGATTACGTAGAACAGAGGGATTCAAATGAACAGGGGCAGGGGAACCAGAAACTCGAGAAGCAGAAACAAATAGTCAAAAAGCAAATTGGCTTAAAGCCACAAACTGACAGAGAAAGAAGGGGGCAATTTAAGAAAGCTAAGAGCAAAGAGCAGAAAGAGGAAGCCGAACTGACCTGCAAAAGCAAAGGCGGCATCGAGCCAGAGTTAAGACAGAGCCAGAGAGTCTGTGTACTCCAGAGAAGGCTTGAGAGGTTCAAGCGAACTCCTCGGTATATGCCTATCATGTATTGAATCTCAGATTGGACTCGTACCATCGTGACCAATAGAGGTCAAGATTCAGTAAGGAGAGTCTATGTGCTCCAGAGACTTGGGGGATTCAAGTACAATCTTGCTGATTTATATATGTTGTGTGAGACTCAAATTGAGCGCACTATTGTAAAAACTCTGCTTGAAAACATAATAGAGAGGCCACCACTGAAGGTTGTACCAGGAGACATAACCCGGGAGTATCGGGTGAGCTCCTTATTATATTTGTTGTGTTTATATGCGTTGCTTGTTCTGTTTTCTTTAACTTCTTCATTGCTTGTGTATTTCGCAATCTTATCGATCTGTTGCACAAAATAACACAGGCACATCCATGCATATGAGTCTGTAATACCTTATTCTTTGTCTTAGATCAATTTCAGATCATCGACCGAGGGCGGATTTGTTTTGCTAAGATCTCCTCCAGAAATCCAAAAAACAGTTGAAAACGAGAAAAAAAGCATAAAAATAAAGCTAAGGGTCTTAGCTCCTACCTGCAACTGACGGATCATTAATCGACCTCCTAGATCTGCCGCAATCTACTCCTGAAAATCTAGGGCACAAATGGGTAAAAAATTGCTCCAACAAGGTAAAAAGGTAAAATGGTATAGATAATTTACTTTCTCCCCTTTTATTCATTTTTCATCATATTTTAGGGTTTTAAAAAGCATTTTTCCTCTATTTTTACCTCATAAATTGGATAATATGTTTGCTTCTTGTGTAGTGACACGTGACAGATTGCTGATGATGATACTATAGTCATATTTTAGCTCTTTTCTCGACTCCTAAAAACTCAAATGAAAATATTACAGAGTACTTTTTCCCTTTTTGACTCGTTAAAGAGAATAAAAAATGGGGAGTCTACTTTCAAGCTCTTTTCCGACTCTTTAAACAGGAAAATATTTCTGAGCTCTTGTCGTTTTGAACTCACTAAAGGTTGTGAAACGTCATTTACCAAGTATACATTTACCCTTTTTTCGAGCTGGGATAAACTATTTACGAAAAGGGTACTCCTTGACTAACATGGTCAAGCGGTTCTCTCAAGTATCGTTTTCTACCTTTTCAGGCTCGAGAGACACAAATGTATGAAAAGGGACCTTTTGGAGTTTTATTTTCCGTGTTTTTTTCAAACTCTCTAAATATGAAAAAGATACTGAGTTACACCTCTCTTGAACTCGTTAAAATTAAACAACACCGGATTCATTGCCATGATGGACATTAGCTTCTCCTTCCTATGGCTCATTGATCTTACTAGTTTGGATTCATCCGAAGGATGCATTTGTAGTGCAAGCACATGCTATCTCCTTCAAGCTTGTAGTCAAAAATAATTTGGGTACCTGCTAGAAATGGTGGGGGAAAATTGGAAATTCTACCAGTTTTGTCGACAGTTCATTCTTGAACATGACACTTTTTGCTTCATGTTGGGTTGGGATATCCTCACTTCATCATTGACTTTCCTGGGTTGGGTCATTCATTTTTTTCCTTTCCATTTGATCTCTGCCATGTCATCATGACCTCCGATCCTATGGATCCAAAAGCTGCCAAACTCCGTAGTCATTGTCACCGATATGTTCAAGAGTTATCCTTTTGCAGTTACACTCATTCCTAACTCTTTGTATCATCCAAAATCATTACATCCCTTTGTCTCACATCGATGATGTGGGATACATCATGGCCCTCCTTCGATAAGGTCGCTTCTTGTCGAATTCAACTCATTGTCCGGGAAGTTGATTGAGAGACTCCCTTCCAGTACCTTAGAGCTTGCATGCCCTAATGGAAATTTATTCACACTTGACGACAATTTCACATCATTGGCTTTCGATCAGGTGATTTCATGGGTGTTTGACTTGAGTTCCTTTTCACATTCTGTGAATTGTGCTGCTAGTACCTTGACAGCCATTATCATTATTCATGGTTTCTCTCGCACTTGTTAACGGTTTGCATCATTGGCCGGTAATCAAGCGACTTCCTAGCATGTTCGACTTCAACGGACTTATTCACATGTTAGAATTTGTACTTTGATTGGGTCATGTTGGAGCGCAAGACCCTGGGCTCAGATTACAAAAGTCCAGGTTGCAAGGCGATGTGACATGATCATGCTGATATACATGTCTCTTTCATATGGATGGTTGTGACCATACTATGAGTTGTTATATGTGATCCTTCTCATTATTGGATGGTTGTGACCATACCTTGGTTTCGATATGACCCTCCTTACAGGATGGTTACGCCCATGCCTTGGATCCATTTACATGATCATTCTCTGGGTGGCTTCGTCCATACCAAAATTCATGTATAATTTATCAGAGATTTCAGTGATGTATATGTATCTATGCTTGCTTGCAGGTTCTCTGTTGGTGGTCTCCGGTTCCACACATCTACTTGTAGAGCATTTCACCCCACTCTAGTTCGACTTTCATGCTTTAGGGGGGCATCTGTGACACAACATTTTGTCACTGTCCCAATACTCCCTATTCCTAGATCTTGGAGGGCCTCTATAGTGAACCTTACATGCTTTCCCATCATAAAGAGATTGTCCTTATGACCCTCTTCATGGGTAGAACATTTCCCTTTTGCATCATCTCCCAATAATCTTCCTTTTATCCCAGTTTACAAGGCTGGCGCTAGTGCTCAATTCCTTCCTCACGTAGATTTGCAGGGTTTAAAACCAGGCCTAGCATCGTATGGCGCAAGTGAACCCTTCATCACTCACACTGATCCTCTTTTGGCAAGTTTTTTAAATATGGAGTCGAAGCTTCCATGTCTAGAAGCTTTGTAGCGCAAGCCTGGTAAATGGTTGGGCTGGATAGAGCCGAGGAATTTAGTTTGGGCTCCTTTCCCCTATTGAGATGGAAAAAACCCAAGAGATAAGGCCTCTCCCATAATAAGAGGAACCATCTCCCCTCCATCAAATCTATATAAACTCCTTCTTTTCCAAGCTAAACTAGCCATTTTTGGAGTTTGAATAACCAACAAGATATCTATAGCTTTTTGCTTTCTAGTTCATGTGTGTAAAGGTAGAATAGTGTGTTTGGTTTGGTTTGGAACTAAAGGGAAGAAGCCTTGAATTTATTTTGGAACAAAAAGACTCAAAGGGAAAACTTTCAATTATAAATGTTTATGCTCTAGTAAGTTATGGAGACAAGTCAGATTTTTGGAACTCTTTAATTAAACTTAAAGATGATCTATATAGCATAGACAACATTGTGGGTAGGGATTTCAACACCATTCTCTTCTCAAACAAAAAGAGAGGGGGAATTCATCGTTAGAGATTACTTCCAAGAGAGAATGGAGGAACTAGTTAATAATTGGGACTTGGTCGATTTAATCCTAAAAGAAGGCCAATATAATTGACCAATAGACGAAGCGGGACTGACCATATCACAACAAGACTGGATCATTTTTGTTGCATAAAAATTGGTTTTATTAAAGAGTGTGAATGTGTTTCATTAATTTTAATTCATGGAACTTTAGACCATCACCCTATTGAGTAGGAGATTGATCCTCCAATTGAATTGGGCCCTCTAGCTTTTAGATACAACCCCTTGTGCATTTATGAAGAAGGGGTGGTTGATCTCATTTCACAAGCTTGGAAAACCACGATTCTTGGATCCCCAACTTATGTCTAGGAATCTACACTAAGATTTGTTAAAAATGCCTTATGAACTTGGGAAAAGCAAAATTTTAAACCCCGAGATCAAGCCCATAAGGAATTACTTAGATAATTAGAGATAAATTAATAAAAAATGGAGGCTAGGCCCATTGACCAATGGCACATTGTGAAAGAGAAAAAATTATCTCAAGAGATCCAAATTAAAATACGATAAGAGGAGGAGGTATGGAGACTAAATTCACAAAGTATATGGCTGAAATCTAGTCATAAGAAATTTTTTTTCATAAATAGGCTGAAGTCATGGAACTCCAAAAATAAGTTAAAGAAAAAAATATAGAATTTAAGCCCACACTATCATTTTTTCAAAAATTATACAAGCGTTTTTCCCATTTTCAAGCATTATATTCAACAAAATTAGATCCTATTATAAGGAAAAGGTTGAGAAATTCATTCCATGCCTCCATGTGGTGGTAAATGGCATGGACAATAAAAATCCGATGAAACAAATTGAGAAAGATGAATTTATTAATGTAATATGGTATTTGGATCCTGAAAAGGCCCTTGTCCCTCACAACTTTCCAATAAGCTTCTATCAATATTTTTGGATGCTCATTAAAATAGATTTGATAAGGATTCTCAATTCGTCCAGACATAGAGTCAAGCTCAGAGGAGGGACAAACTCTTCTTTCTTGGCCTTGGTCCCTAAAGAAGCTAATCATGTGAATTTTAGTCATTTCAAGACCATCTCATTGCGTAATTACTCTTATAAAATTATCAAAAAAGTTATTTCAAATAGATTAAGGGAAGTGTTTCCAACAATTGTCTTTGAAAATCAGACAGGTTTTATGCAACACCAACATATGTTGGGTAACATTATTTTGGTTCAAGAAGTCATTCATTCTAGCAAAGAAAGAGGTGAGACTAAAATGGTCAATAAGCTGGTGTTGAGGTTGCTACAACACCTTCCAAAATTTTTTCCAACGCTCATTTCACAACCTTTCTTGGTCTTATACATTGTCTTTGTAAACACTGAAATTCATTTCATGTGTTTTCTTGAGGTGTTTCAGTCTCTTTTGCAAGACATGCAAAATGTCATATTTTCGCATGTTAGTTGTCGCAAAGTGTGCATAAGCTTGTTATGGTTGTTTCAAGAGGTCATTTTGTGTAAATGAGTTATTCTAACAATGTAAACATCCGTTACACTCATTTCCAAAGTTTCAAGCACTATTGCACAAGTGTATGCACGGTTATCACAAAGTGTATATTTAGTGTCGCACTTGTCGTAAAGTTGTTACACTAAGGCAAATGCATTGTTTGTGTGTCCTAGATGATATTTTTTTTTAATCATCAATTATTTTAAGTGTGTGATCATAGTTGAAGTCTTATCACTATTCACATCACCCTCACTGATCTCGTACTTAGCGAATTTCTAAAAGCTTCCTGACCAAGAAACCTAGCTTCACTTGACCTTCCTAAACTGCGCATTATGCAGCGTTAGTCCTCTAGATGTGACCTTCCCTCTTGAAACTGTGCAATACATAGTTCCTTAATTCCATCACTACTACATTGCATAGTTCCAATGCTCAAGCCCTTACCTTGGCTCCCATAATTGCGCAACCCATCCTCCCAACTAGGCATCAATTGCACATTGTGTAATCTCTAGCCTCAAGATGATCCCTTTAGCCCCTAAGTTGTGTAATTGTGCAATGGACCAACCTCCTCTGTCTCCCGGAACTATGTATTATTCTCATCCAGTTCCCATCCCCTCTACCTATCACACTAACCCCCATAATTGCACAATTTTCTTCCTCAACCTAGCCTAGACTGCGCATTGTGCAGTCTCAAGGCTCAAGGTTCAGCCTTGACTACTTGAACTATGTAGTCACTAAGCCCTTCTCCCATCTTGTCACCTAGTTCTGGCTCAACCAATGGATTAATATGTAGTATCTTAGACTAGGGGTTTTCAAACTGATTTTGCCTCGCCATGAGGGAATTACAGATACAGGTACCTTATCATACCATGGAAAGATGATGAAGAAGAAGAAGAATAAGGGAAACATACTGAAATACATATTTATATATGAGTATACAAGTTGATCAATCGATAGAAAGCAAAGCGACACTAGTTTGTAATCACAAACCAAGACTTGAGATCATTGAAGATCCCTTATCACCAAGCCATGTAGAGGTGGAAAGAAAAGCTTTCTCAAGAAAACCCTCAGCACACAATAGTGACAGTGGCTTGACATTGCCACATCATCAAGATTTCATGTTAACAGTGTCATGTCATGTCATGAGTTGTCACATGACACACCATTATGGTGGATTATGTAATTCATGTTTCTAAAATGTATTGTAAAGTTAAAGACCAAAGGACATGTATGGAATATGAAGAGTCATGTAAAGTTGAAATGTCATAGGAATTCAACGAGTCATGAGGGTAGCCAAAGAGTCACAAAGAAGGTGAAGCATCATCTCCTCACTATTATATATACACCCTCATTGTAAGAGAAAAGGACTTTTTCACATTGGCTCCTCCCGCAATGAATTAGAAAGACAAGATATTTCTTTTGGGGAGCAAGGAGTGGCTCCAACACTCCACTATTGGAGCTAGTGGCATTCATTGTATACATGTGTCTTGGAACTTTTACTTAAAAAAAGAAGCTTTATGGGACACCACATTCTTCATGCATGGATTATGGATATTTGTAAGACTATTCTGTGAATGTTTGTAATTCATATTTTCTTTCATATGTGCTAAAGTAGTTGAGTTATTTCGGTTATTTTGGTACTTATCATATTGAGAATGTGTTTTAATTGTTATTACTGTTATCTCATTCTTGTGGACAAATCCATTGGATATTAGACAGATCTTCCTTGTTACACTAGTTGCAATGACTATCGCATCTTTGTGGACTATTATGTTTGATGGTGTATGGATCCTTCTTGTTTATGAGTGTATCTACTAGTGTGGCACTACTACCTCTCTCTTAGAGGCTCACTTCTCCTCCCCTCCAAAATGAAAGAACTTTGACACATATATGGCCGAATAGTCACCAGGCACACCCCCTTTCTTTTCAAGGCACATCTTCATTCCTCTCTCTTGCTGACATTTAGAGCCAAGGCGTATCTTTAAGATAACCGACAACTGGGCCATTTTCCCGATGGAGATCCTATCCCAAATGGTGTGAGGTCTAATTGAGACCACATATCAGGGACACCCCTTGAATGTTGGTTAGTCTAGCATCGTCAACATTTACGGCACTAGAAGGAGGGAAAATAGATTTTTATGGTTTATGACCTCAGCAACCCCAACCTTACATCTTCTGGTCAAGGAAACAACATTCTCAACACCTCCCCTATGCATACTCCTGAAGTTTGTAATCCTTCTCAGCCTAAGATTATACAAACTTTTTAAATATCTTACGACCATATCTGTGCCATCCGCCCTATCACCCAAAATTTTACAAGAGCTATTGGATTGATACCCAGAGTACATAATCTTCGATATTTTCCAAAGAAGAACCAAACCACCCCCACTAGGATAGTGGTCTCAATAGTTGAATATTTGGTTCTCGCCGCCCTTGAAGACTTAGTAGACTCTGAAGAGAACACAGAAAAACAAGAGAAACCTCCAACCTTTGATGGTGGTGACAGTGACAACGTGGTACTCTCAGATGATACTTTTTGTGGGCTAGGCAGTGAAGAAGAATAAGAAGAAAACCAATCATATTTTGACAAAGAAGGGGAAAACAATGATGAAGACATGGTAGACCAAGATATGGACTGGATGTCTTAGGGCCCACTTTCACTACTGGGTGTTCTACACAAGATGCCAATACATATGGAAAAGCTACTAATGAAGTATGAACCTGAAAAAGAAATAAAGGTGGAGGACCATCTAGAAAACTTCTACCTACATCTGCAAATGTTAGAGGTATGTTATTATGATGTTGCATTTAAACTTTTTCCATGCACCTTAGATGGAAGAGTAGTTGTATGGTATCTTAGTCTTCCTCTGAATTCCATCCATAACTGGAAGGGGTTTAAGAAGATTTTTCTTGAAAAAATCACTAATGACAAAACCTACGCCATGTTGTTGAAATAGATGGGAAATCTCAAGATGGAGTAGAAAGAGAAAGCGAAAGATTTCAATAATAGTTTTAACCGTATCCTAAACATATTTCCAGCAAATACAAACCTCATGAATCCATCACTATTGATTATTTCACATTTTCCTTACCAAAAAGCATTGCGCAGTTTGTGAAAAGAGCTGCAAAACCAAATTTGGCTAATAATTTTGAAGAGGTGATCGCAGTTGAAAAGGACTTGTGTGCAATCAAACTCATTGTAGATGAAAAATCAAAAAAGGACTCAAGAGACACAGGGAAAAGGTATCAGGCCTCTGTAAGCAAGGCCAAGTAGAAAGAAGCATTTGATCTTGAAAGCTTGACCGACATTATCATGTCTTTGTCCAATGAGTTGGTAGAATTGAAGAAAAGGTCAAGTGAGACCACCGTGAGTAGCAAAACTCCTAAGTTTAACTTTCTAAGAATGATGGCTAACTCTGGCAATAAAAGAAACCAACCAGCCAAGTCTGCACAAAGCTCAAACGTTGTGCTAAATGTTGAGAGTATGGGAATGGATCAATATTGTCTTTTTCACAAAGAATATCATTTGGAAAAAACATGCCCACAATGGAACCACAACATGAATGCTCTTACTGCGCATTTTATTAACACAATGTTTTCTAATGAGAAGACTAAGACTACGGAAGAAAAGGAAGAAACTACTAAGACTGAAGAAACTCCAAGCATGGGGCATGCAATGAACACATTCAATTATGTACTCACAACTGGAAAGAGCATTACCGAAAAGAACCCACTGACTGATGGCCCTACCCAAAAGCAGAAAAAATGATATAATTTGAGAAGCCAAGGGCCAACCACCAAACAAAAGTTGACAAAGTAGAAATTGAAAGAGCATTTGTTAAGGGAGATTAGTGTGCCTATCAACTCAACACATAATACTCAGAGCAATTCTAGAAATGCAATCACGACAAAAAGGACTTATGCAATTAGTAAGAGTAAGTCCATCACTCTAAAATTCGCACACCACGTTACTCCTCCAGACACATCGACAATCTCTCCTGCACTGGATTACAACATAGCTAAAGAGATGAAGAAAGCTTGCGTGAATATTTCACTTTTTGAACTGACGAAGATCACGAGCCAGTGGAACACAGGATTTCCCCAGGATTGCGCAAGGAAATAGGAGGAAGTTTGGGGCTTGAATAAGGCTAAGTATTGGCCAGAGATATTCATTCGGCAGGAGAAACTTTTTACAGTGCAAGGTGTGCTTTAGAATTTGAAGTTGACATTGTAATAGTTTCTAATTCTCATCTAATTAATGCAAAGAAGAGGAGGGGTTTTTTCCAGTTGGGTTCCCCTGTAAAATCATTGTGTTCCTTGTTTTTTTTATGGTTGCATGTTATTGCATGTATTTTTATTAGGTGTTTTCTTTTCCGCGGAATAGTAGAAGAAATTTATGTCTCTTGACTTCAGTTTAATTTCATTAGTAGTAGCAAATTTCTTGCCATTTATACATAATCAACTTTCCAATCTCCATTTATCCTTTTATTAATTCCATAGTTCCAATTGAGCTTATGATGGACGTCGATTCCCAGATATTTGTATGAAGGAACTTCCTCCAAGGGGTTGGTATCATAAATGAAAGTATCATAGGTGATATTTTTGGATTTAACTATCATGAATTTAGTTTCTTTGATATTCACAACATGATACCATTTATCTAAAAATGTTTGTTCTTATCTTTCTTTTGACAGTGCCTTCATCTTGATAGAATTAAGCAACTTCCTCCATATTCCAACATCTTTAAAATTAATTTTTATCCAAGTTCTCCAATGCTCTTACAATAGTAGACCCTATTAATGTATTCTTCAATAGTAGTCCCATTATTTTTATTTTTATAAAATACATCTTATTTTCCATAACCTAAAAATATAACTAGGGTTTTGAGGAGATAACTTCCTCTTCGATAGAGGTCCATTGTGTGGCTAGGGTTTTGAGGCGACAAATTTGAGATAACTATAACCCCCTCAATAATAATTGAAATATTTTTTGTGACCACAATTATAAAATTCCATAGCCACTCTACATGTATTGCCAGATCTAGCAACAATCTCAATATTGTATCAAAGATATCTATTATGTTGTGGTGATCATATGAACAAAACTTAAAATAACTAATTATAAATCAGCAATATATTCACTTCACAAACTTTGTTTTGAGTTTTCTTTTGGGGATTGGGGATAAGGGGGATGATGTGTTTTAAAAAAATAACTATAATTCTACGTAGAAAGTTGCAGGAATGGATTTCAATTTTGCAGCCTTATTTTTCCCTTAAAATTATACAAAAGAAAATAAATAAATAAATAATAAAAACTTCCACTTTCTTACACAAGAAAGAGCTCTAATACCACTTGTAATAAGCCTTGGTAGATTAAAAATGAAAGAAAAAATAATTTGTTGGAAATAATAAATGCATTCACATCGTAGATAACACAAGATTGTATAGACGATCCTTAAGGTATGATAACAACATCAAATACTCCTTATGGAAAGCACCACCCAATATGTCATGCATAATACAATACAACATTTACCATCCAACATATCTCAATACAAAGACACTTGTGGATATATATATTTTCTCATGAATATACCTTGAGGTCTATGCCAACTACACCTTATTATTATATTATTTCTCTAATTGGCTTATTTATTATCCACAAACAACCAAGTGGATTTATTCCATTATTTATGGCCACATTACATAAATTATTCCACATTGGGTAGTTCCATAGGTACCCAATATTATTCTCCATTGGTATATTACTCAAAAAAGTAGAAGATGAGCCTGACAAGAATGAAGTTGTAGAAAATGAACCTAGCAAGGAAAACCACACTAGAACACCAAGCCACTATGAAATGCCAAACCCTACCAAACCAACAACAACAATACATCTAACCCTATTAAAAACATTGCCAAACTAATGAAAATGTCATTGACAATAGGACAAACATAAAAGGCCAAACCTACAACATTTTACAAAATTTGGAAATCACAAGATTTACATTGATGTACCAAAAGTTTAATACTAGGAAGACACCACAGACAACAATTGCAATAGAACCCATTACCAATATTATCCACAACAAAATACAAAAGGCCAAACCACGATAGAACATAGAGAATGTGAATCCTTTGTAAAACGCCAAACTATAGATCAACCTGTGACAAACAACATACATTAGAACCCAACATTTCCAAACTAACATGAAACTTAGCAACAACTGAAAAAACACAAAATGTTAAACTTTGGGATTGAAACAAATTGCATTGATGTACCAAAAGTTTAATATTGTCAAGCCATCATGAACAACAATTTTGTAGACCTCAATATCAATAATACCCATAATAATAATAATGAAAAGGCCACATACCACCAAAATATGAACAACATCAAAACTGTCAAATGCCAAACTCCACCAGACCAAGCCACAACAAAACAATGTAATAGAATTCATTGCTAACAAAATCTATAACACTAACTAAAAGGCCAAATCACATTAAAACACACAAAATTCAAAGTCTCTAACAAAGAACAAACTCCACCAAACCAATGACAAAAACAATTTTGAATCATAACAAATGAATATGCAAAAGCTCACATAATCAATTATATACGTATCTTCAATTTCCTAAATAAATACTATACTAAAAATCGAATTAGTCTTCAATGTCTACAATAATATCACACTCATTGAACTATGCTAAAACACAAAGAAAACACAAAGCCTTTCCCAAATGCCAAATTCCACGTGCCCAAGCAATGACTAAAATGCATTATCCACGCGAACAAAAAGCCCACCAAAAGGCAAATAATGTGAAGCCTCCCCTTTAGCAAAACATAATAATATATTGCAAAACAAACTTTGGAAAACACAACCCACGGGCCCAAAAAAAAAATTATTCTTCTATTCCAAAGAATTATTCTTCTATGCCAAAGACTTAATAGTACAAGGATAACCTATATGTTGTGCACGGACATAACCAACATAGATTCATATTAAGTATGGATCTAATATGAGTTGAGAGGGATCAAATTTCTTCATGTGCAAACATTTTCAAAGTGCAATATACAATATATTATTTTTCATTATTTGAATTGTATTTTTGAATGTTAAATAGAATATATATAAGACCAAATAAAGGTTTTAACCATAAAAACTTAGTTTTTTCATGATATATACATATTGTTTTTTAAATGATATATAATAATATACTTAATTTACATTAAAATATTTTATATCACATGTACATTGAGAGACTTTATCACACAAAATTAAAATGGTTTTTATTATTTATATATATTTTTAAGTATATATCAATATTAATTCTTATTAAAATATTTTATTAACCCACATTGAATATTTTTTATATACAACATTAAAATGTTTTATTTTTAATCATTCTTTTTCTATATATAGATATATATGAGTCGATATCGACATAAATTAGTTAACATAAATATTCAAATAGTATATAATATTTAAACATTTACTCATAATTTTTTTTTTTATTATTTATGGATATTATTATTTTCTCTTTAGAACATTATTTTTATTTTTATTTTATTTTATTTTAAAAAGGGATAGATGAGCGGACGAACTTACACATATCCTCACATTGGGTTGTAGAATGAACCTCTCAGATCAATAAACAAATTTAAATATCATGAAAGTAAAAAAAACCTCTTTTTATTATCATGAAATCAAATCACAATGTAAATTTATCTCAATTTATTATTATAATAAATTCCAATAATTTTCTTTTTCAAATGCCACAATATATCGTTTTAATCAGTCCCACAACTATAAAGTACTTGGGGCTCCACATATTTGGAGGTGGTCTATTGGGTATTATCATTATTATTATTTCTAATTTTTTGAAAAGTTTTTAAAACGGGTTTTTAGAATTTTTTGTTACAATAGAAATTAAAAATCATTTTTTTATAACTAATTTGAATTTTTTATAAATAATTACGTCGTAAGGCATTCCCCTCTGAAATCAAATTTTCTCTTAGATTATGCGTACATTTCTAAGCCTTTGATTTAAGTGTTAGATGGTTAAAATAATTTTAGCCATCCAATTGAATCGATCAGTACTGTATGGTATTAAGTTAGTTAGAAATTTAATTATTACAGATTATAAGAATGCAACGCAACAGATCTTGCCCTTGCCCTTGCTCGACGCTACTTCTAGGGATCATATGCACTATTTGTGTTCACTCTCTGCATCAAAGGCTTAAAGTTGGATGCCACAGGCGTGGTGGAGGACAGGCAGGCTTAAAGCAGTTGTTGTTGTGGGAAAGGGGATTCGGCTCCCTTTCTTCTCTATTTTATTTCAAGAATGAAATGTGGAAGATCTCGCCCTTGCCCTCACTTGTCTTTACTTCCAGGTGATTCTCGAAGTGGAGACCTTGCCCTTGCCCTCGCACGGCACTACTTCTAGGGATCATCTGCACTATTTTCATTCACTCTCTTCATCGAAGGCTTAAAGTCAGATGTCGCAGGCATGGTGGAGGACAGGCATGCTTAAAGCAGTTGTTGTTGTGGGAAAGGGGATTCGGCTCCCTTTCTTCTCTGTTTTATTTCAAGCATAGAATCCATGAAGGATCATATAAGTTCATTAAATCCACATATTGCTACCTTTGATTTTGTCTTCAAGTTGAAAAAAAAAGGGAAAAATGTTTGTTTCTCTGTTTTATTTCAGACATAGGAATTCATGAAGGATTTTGTTTGATATTTGAATCTCTACTATAACAAGGTAGCGAAGGATCTACACACTTATTCCCTTTATTTCCCAGGTCATGGCTATTAAGTTCCAAGTTAGTCCCCTTTCATTCTTTTGCTCAGTTAATATTCTATGAGTAATCTTTTAACTTTTCCCATCTCTATCACTTTCGATGCACTCAGTTTCTCTTGAAACATTAGCATATAGATACCGCTGACCAAGGTTTAGATGGGTCTGCTTTCCAAGGTAATCTCCTCTGTTTCGACAGGGTCTTTCCAAATTTATGTAAGCAAACTAGTAACACATCTCTTTTATTTATTTTATTTTTTTATCATTTTTTTATGCAGAGTAATAATTTATCTCTTTTTTTTTGTTATTCAAGTTAGAGGATGAATTTTTCACTTGGCTTTTTCCAAGGCAGCGAAGGATCTACACAATTGTTCCCTTGGAATGGCTACACATAAGGTTACCTCCTCTTTTGAACAAGCTGCAGCTCATGGGCTTAATGTTGCCAGAAATTGGGCCTTCAACGATAGCTAGTACAAGGAGCTGCAGACTTCTCCTGGTGTATATGATGAACAAGTCTTTCAGGTCTATGCATGGGCCCTTGCAATACGTCAATCGTTGAATCCCTCCATCGATTTTTTGTTTTTTGGGTGTCTGAATGTGCTGGCATTGCTTGTCTTTCTGAATCTTGTGCATGTTTTGGTTTCTCTGTTTTGTGATGAAGGACTTGGACTCTGAAGCCAAGAAGTATGGTCTCATACTAACACTAAGCCTTGCGAACAATTATGTGAACTTTGGAGGAAAGGCCCAATATGTACAATGGGCTTGCAATGCTGGACAAAATCTCAACTCTGAGGATGATTTCTTCACCAATCCCACTATTAAAGGCTACTATAAGAACCATGTTAAGGTAACAAAGCATATAAATGTCTTTCTCTGTTTCATTATATGTAAAGAGACTAATTTTTATGTAATAGATACACAAAAAACTAATCAAATATGTTTTCATCAATGTGTTTTCCTGCAGACTATATTGACTAGAGTGAACAACATTACTGGAGTGGCCTACAAGGATGACCCTACAATATTTGCCTGGGAGCTCATGAACGAACCTCATTGTCAGAGTGATCGTTTGGGGAGGACCATCTAAGTCAAATAGCAAATTTTGTCTTTGAATAGAAACTGGAAAGTGGAAAACAATTGTAATTTGAGATTCAATCCAGATTGGTGTCTCTTAAGATCTCATTTCTATGGTTGAACATCACTGTTACTGTTAGTAGCTCTTCTAGATTCATAGTTTGGTGGGTTCTGTAAATAATCACCCTTCATAGTAAATAATAATTTTTATAATGATTGTGTGTATTTGTTATGAGTAAAAATAGTAGATCTTTGGCTGTGATGAGTAATCAGGGACGAATAGAGGAGATGGCTAGCCATGTCAAATCTATTGATGGAAACCATCTTCTAGAAGCTGGTTAGGAGGGGTTTTATGGAGAGTCCAAGAAAGAGATCAATCTAGTTTTCTCTATAGGGACAAATTTTATCTCCAATAACCAAATCCCAGGACTTTATTTTGCAACTATTCATTCCTATCCTGAAATTTGGTAAATCTCTATCTATTTCCTCATATATATATGCATTCAATTGGATGATGTAGAGTTTGCACTAATTTATTGAACTATGATTTCAACTTTAAAGGCTTGCTGGATCAAATAAGGAGACCCAAATTTCATTTGTAAAGAGTTGGATAGAGAACCATCTAGAAGATGGAAGCAGAATATTGAAGAAACCAGTTTTGTTTGTAGAGTTTGGGAAATCCTCTAAAGAATTAGGATTTGGCATCGACGAGAGAGACAAATTATTTGATATGGTTTATAAAAAAATATATGCTTCTGCTAGCAGGGGAAGAGCAGGTGAAGGAGCCATGTTTTGGCATCTGATGGCAAAACCACAGTAAAAAGATGGCATCGTTTCTTTTATTTGTAATTCATCGTCATGGTACCGGAAACATCCTCAACACTCTTTCAATACTTTGAATACCATCGTAGTCATGTGCATGAAAATATTTGATCAAGGTAATAGGCTTCTATAAGCAGTGGATACCTTCAGGCATAAGGTATTATCAAAGTTCAGATAAATTCCCACTCTTATCACATCCGATCTTTGGATTGATTAGATATGAGCATACCGAAGTTATACTTCACATTATGATGGTTGAGGGCATTAATAGGAAAATTACAAAGCTAGACACATCACTTATCCATGCAATAAATAATCAGAGGGATCAAATTGTTGATTGAAGAAGACATTGTTGTAGATATCATCACTTGAATATTACTTATATGAAGCATTCCATGTATTCAATGATGGGTGATTGTCTTTGCTCCATATCAATGCATATCGAAATCTACAACCTGCATAATTTCAAGATTATCTTATCTAAATTATGAATAGTGCATATTAATTACTTCAATGATATGATATTTTTGTGCATCTTTATTTTAATTACATATCATTAAATTACTTCAATGATATGGTAATTTTTTTCTGAACTGCAATTTTTAAGAGATTTAAGAGCTACCAGTAATGCTAATTATATTAATATTAGTTGGATCTTGAAATCTGCTCAGAATTGATGATTTGAAACTTACACTGCTTTTGTTCTCTGCTGATGCCAATATCCTATGCTCCAAAACATTTTTTTGTTCCTAAGCTGATGCTGCCACCAACATTTTCACAGCCCTTTTCCAGCAAAATATGCATTCCCAAATCTATAGCAACAAACCGTCTTAGTGATCCATCCCCTATTCCCCTATTTTGAATAAGTCAACCTTTCTTGCTAATTCCCTTCAAAACAATAAAATTGTGACAAAAATATAAGAGATAACTCCTAACCCTAAGGGTAAATATGTATACGATAAAGCACCTAACTACATGAAAAAGGTTGTAAACAATGTCACCTACCTAGGAAAGTGCAACTACTCTTGATTTGGAATCCTTCTCTGTTGTGGTCCTTTCCCAAAGAAGGATTTGTCCCTAAACATAAATGAAAAAAACACTAATTGAAGAAGAGTGAATGTCTAAATTAAACCATAAAACCATGTTAGATATGGCTCTAAGCTTGGAAAACACTCTTAACTTAAGGAAAACATACATGCATACAACATCTATAAGATGATTATAACTGACACATGTATTTTAATGTTGCTTCACATTCAAATTAATTACAATATGTTTCACAGATCCCAAGACTCTATGGACTTGTGGAGGGTGCAATTTCCATGGATCTACTAAGACAAAGTAATGCTCAAGGAGAAATACTTTCAGAAATGTAAACTCTACCATCACTTTTGCACCATCCTGATTCTAATGTTGACTACACCTTTAACCCATCCGCACATAGGCCAAGGTTGTTGCTAGGTATGCTTCTCTGTTTAGGGTATATTGCATTGTATTGTTGTGTTGCTGAAGGATGAACATGTATAGAGCAACATAGGTAAAATTCTAACAATCACTCTTTGTGAGAAAAGTGTTATCCAAGGTATTATCTATTAAGTACCTCAATATATTTGAATATAAAATCTCACACAAGATACAAAGAATCAAATAGGAAACCTCTACCTTTATTTGACTATAAAAAAATACCCTTAAGGGGGGACATCACCTTACAATTGATCTTTTTTATAGAAGGAATATTTGAAATCGAATCTATGTAGTTCCATTTAGGAATTACTTATAAGGATCTTTCCATGTATTCAATGATGGGTGATTGGCTTTGCTCCATATCACTGCATATCGAAATCTGCAACCTGCATAATTTTAAGATTATCTTATGTAAATTACAAATAGTCCATCTTAATTACTTCAATGATATGATATCTTCGTGTATCTTTATTTTAATTACATGTCATTAAATTACTTCAATGATATGGTATCTTTTTATTTTTTTTTTTTTTTATTTTTTTTTCTATTATTATTATTATTATCTAGATTGCAAATTCAAGAGATTTAAAAGCTACAAGTAATGCTAATTATATTAATATTAGTTGGATGTTGAAATTTGCTCAGAATTGATGGTTTGAAACTTACATTGTTTTTGTTCTTTGTTGATGCTAATAATGAGATCTGCAATGCCTTAGTGATCCATCCCCTGCTTGACCTTGTTGTATTAATTAATCAATTTTCATGATCCCACCTGGCTATACCCACGGTAAAAGGATTGTTTCTTTTATTTGTAATTCAACATCATGGTACTGGAAACATCCTCAAAACAATTCCTCCATGTTTTGTTAGTCTTTAAACTTGTTTTTTCCTTATTCTCCATCTATTAAATATCAACTAGAAGTAAGAGCGATTATAATATTACATTCTCCATCTATTAATTATCAATCAGAAGTCCAAGGGATTAGAATGATATCAATAAAGTGTCTTAGTGATCCATCCCTTGTTTCCCTGCTTTCAATAAGTCAACCTTTCTTACCATTCATTCGAACTTCCAAATGTGACAAAAATCCACCAATTGTATTCTGCAGTTCAAGTATTATCAAAGTTCAGATAAATTCCCACTCTTATCACATCCAATATTTGGTTGAGTACCATAGTCTAAAGAAATCTGATTAATCAACATTATTTGTTCACAGAGTTATGATTGAAGCGGACATTGTTCTAGATATGATCACTTGAATATTCTCATTAATTTTCATTATGAAATAGCAATTTTTAGGGAAAGATATTATTGCATGCAGTTTGAAGTTATATACATATGTTTGATTTCAACAATGTCCATTCACATGTTGATGTTGTTATTCTTCCACATTTCATGCCTTACGTTTCCTTTGCAATATTTGGTGCAAATGTTAGTTTAAATTGTTTTTGGAATAAATTTAATATATGATGATGTGAATAGCATTTTTTTTTAAGATGTGGTAATTTATTTTAAATAAATAATGTTTAATTTTTAATTGAGAGGTGCTCTATAGTACAGGTGAGATGTGTAGATTTAATGTAAGAAAATTTATCAACATTTTAAATGTCTGAACAAAAAAAATAATAAAAAAAAATAAATAAATTTAAAAAAAAAAGAGACTTCATATGTTTTTAATTAATAGTCAAATTAAAATGTATATAATATAATATATAAAATAATAAACTAATATAATTTATCTTAGTCATCTTTAATTTATAAAAAAGAAATTTTAACAAACAAAAATTAATAATTTGAATAACGATAAGTACAAAACCATGGACACAAACTAATATATTAAGTAAATAATAAAGTACACAATCAAATTAAGCCACTAAAATTGAAAAAGATGAGTAGTTAATAGAGTCAAGTGATTTTATATATGATATTTAATTAATAGAAATTAAAAATCATAATTTAAATAATATTTATAAAAGCAATTATGAGTAATAAAAATAACTAATATAATATAGGGTAATATTAATAAGGAACGTGAAATTTGACAATCAAAATTTAACATAGTAATAAATGTATTATACAAATTATGTTTGTGGTCCATTAAAATTATATATAGATATAGATATAGATATATATGTGATTTAATAAATGTAAATGTATGTAGATTAAAAACCCATTAAACACTTTAACAATATATATAACTAGCAATTGTCCCAAAAGGTATAAACAGAGGCCGATAGGATTATTAAATTAGAATTGTTGAATTTCTCTAGAAGAGATGTTGGTTCAAGCCTAATGGATGAGCAATTTAAGTTGGCTAAAGGCCTTCTAATTGTTTTTATTATTGTAAAATTATATTGATAATTCATTGGTTTTACTTTCAAAATCTTGAAACAATGAAACTAAATCTGCCCTGCCTATGTGCAACATCTAATTAGTATTAAAGTCTCACAAAAGCCTATATCAAATCACATAAATTAACTTACTTCTCTCATGCCTTCTGGTCTTAAACATTAAAAAGAAGTTACAAATAGATTGCATGCCTTCTGGTCTTAAACATTAGAAAGAAGTTACAAATAGATTGCATGTATCATGCATGTCATACCCAAGCTCATGAAGAGGTAAAACAATCTCTCCATAGCTAAGACACCAAGTTAGAAGACCTTCCGCACATACGGAATTCAACAATGTTAAATGGTTGGATGGTTTTATTAGCATAATTATACGTTGCTCGTGCATTAGAATGCAAATCTGGATGGCATTGTCCAGACCTAATTCACATTCCAAACACCCTAAACAACACTTGTAAATCTAAAAGTGATGACGTGTTCAATCTCTATACAACCCTGTTTTAAAATTTATGAATTTTGCTGTCACTAAATTTAATGTATTTTCAGTCCTTTGATATCGCTGAAACAAACATCTATGAATTTTGCTATCACTAAATTTAATGTATTTTCAGTCCTTTGATATCGCTGAAACTTTGGATGGTTTGGATGTTTATAAAATCTGAGATTCTAAAACAGACTTATAGCGTAAATGCACAAATTTAAGTTTTACAGCATGCTTTGATTTGTCTGGGCACCAAGTTCTGTAGAATTTTCTGAGATGTAATTGGATGCATTGCTACACATGTAATAATATTCTGGAATATCCTATGTGAATGACTTTCCTGTTTCAAGTAACATGATAGCAGCATATGGTTATCTCATATAATGGATGGTTTCCAAGTATAAATTATGTTGGATAAGATTAATTTGATGAACATTTAATTATCTACAACATTTGTGTGTATGAAATGAACCAGAATTGTAAATCCATGCTTAAATTTCAAGTTGAGACTCAAATTTGCATTTGTTTCCAAGACCATTTGCACATTTGTATTATGACTTCAAGCAAATAAATGAGCAGCCTGTGGATGTTCGCAGAGGTAAAGCAGAATTGAGGATGGAATTGAATAAGGCGGTCGATGTAAGCATAGACTGTCTCAGGCATAGAAAAATTGCACTTTAACATACCTCAAAATCCTGTCCAGATACCACTCTATGCACATTTCTGGCACCTGTACAACGTCGAACACACGGTCTTTGGGAGGCAAAGAGATGGAGCTGTAAGAAGCCACAAGCCTCTCATTTTTGGCGAGAGTCCGCTCCACCAGAGATGACGACACCGATATGACCGAGGGACTGCATCTTCAGATTCACATTGGAGTGAAAACAAATGTGATATGTCTTGTACCGCAGATAAATGAGCAATGGAACCAGTAATTGGGCCTGTGAATTCATCATCAGAAAGGTCCAGGTATGCTAGATTTCTCGCTTCTTCTCAAAGCAATTCTCTCATTCGCATCAATTATCGCAGCAATTCTCTCATTCGAGTATCCTCCATGTTCACTTACATAAATTTCGATGAATTTTGGGAAAGTAGTGTGTAACAGGTGTGAAGTGGAAAGTTGAAAAGTGGCATAAATGTCATAAAAATCTGTGTACAGGTGTCAAAAGGACAAGAAAAGTGTAGACGATTGTTGATGTATAGAAAGGCCTATTGGCCTAATAATGTCTATTTATAATTGAAATTCAAAAAATCTCAATAAATAAATCAAATGCGTTTTTTTAGGGTGTATAATTTATTTATGCATTCAAAAGTATATTTTAAACAACGAGAAATCACAATCTTGCAAGAAATTGTATTCCCAAATTCCAGCCAAATTCTTGCCAAAAAACCATTTCGTCTATTAACACGTTTAAATTTCAACAATTAAAAATTAATAATCTAAAGAAATGATAAATAAACTTTATATTATTATTTTTCAAAATTTTCAACATAATTACTATTAATATATTATAATTTATATTAATTTAGAAAATTAATATTTAATAAAGAAAAAACTAATACTTAAATATATTTGAGACATGAAATGAAAACTGTAAATTATATTATTTTTAAAATTAATGAGTTTTGATCCCCTCAATTTTTTTTTCAATTTTTAGTAGATCTAAAATAAGATAGATAATTTAAAATTAAGATAAATATAAACTAGTTTATTTAATTATAATTATTTTTAAATTTTATTTATAATTAAATGATATTTTAGATTTACATTAATTAAATATGATTAATATGGCATTAATTAAAATAGTTAAGATGATGTAAAATATTTAGATTTATTTTTAATTAAATATTGTTAATATGAAGTAAGATATTTTAGATTTACTTTAATTAAATATATAGTTAATGTTGATTGTATTATATGCTGATAATAAATATTTGAAAGTTTTATAATTGAAATTAAATGTTAATGACTTGATATTTATTTATTTGTTAAGTTATATTTGGTAATTCTTATTATATTAGAATTATGCAATGCTCTTATATTTCTCCATAGTGATTTGGGTTGAGTGATTGGAAATGACGAGTTTTAGTGTATTTATATTAAATCCACTTCTCAATTTAGTTAGTAATAATTTTACTTGAGTATTTAATAATGATTTATTTGAGTGTTTCTAAAGTAAAATATTTTAGGCATTTTAGAGTCAATGGAATTGAATATGATTTACAAACGCTAATATGATTATAATGATTTTGAATTTATATTGATTATTTATAGGAGTTGTCTATTCAGGTGGAGGAATTGCTAGGACGGCTAAAAGTGGTCGGAATTCGGGTAAAAAAATTTCAAGAAATCTTGTAGAGGCAGTGTTTGAATTGTGTTTTTGATGGTGGAAACGGATTCAACACCATCAAAAGTGTCTAAAACACCTAAAATTTTGAAGTTTAACAACTATAACTTGGATTTACAAAAATCATTGCCGGATTTTCTCTAACTATGATCGGAATTTCCATAATTTTTGGGGCAATTCCTCGAGCTAATTAAACTACGAGTTATTTATACAAGTTGAAATGAATCAAGATACTAGATTGATATGATTTTATTATAATTAGGTCAATTTGAATTTGCATCCCATTTTGTGATAATTTTAATTAGAATCTTTTCAATCATTAATATATTAAAGTTTCAATATAACTATTTAAAAAAAACCATTTTAAAATAGGTTAACGGTATGATAAGTTAATAAATTCTTTAATAACATTGAATATATAGATTAATGGAAGTTTATCATAACTAATTTATATTTATTTTTTAATATATTTAGTAATTATTTATATTGAGAATGTAGAAATAATTCAAAATTCGTAGTTAATAACGAATTTACTCTTAAATCAATAGACATGAATTTCATCTATTAAATTTTATAGAAAGAAAATTTACAATAGAAACACATACAATTATTCAGTCACAATGAATATAATTTTTAGTGGGAAACTTCACTGGGAAAAACCCCTCCTATGTTTATATTATATTAGATGAGAAAAATGATCTATTACAATGACAACTTCAATCCTTGAAGCTCAATCTACACTGTAATATTGATCTCCTCATCTGCATGCTTTCTAAAATACTTAGCCTACACTCACACTGCTTGCACTCACTCCTATTTCCTTGTGCAATTCTGAGGAAATTAGCTCATCAATTACGCTGTACACTCACTAGTATACAATAATTATTACAAGTATTCATTTATTCTCCACTCAACTACGCAATCGAATTGCATGCATGAATAGAGCTATTTTTAGTAAATTGACTAGTTAACTGAGAGATCAATGAGTTAACAATAGTTACAACTACTCAACTGAACTCATACTGACTCTATTCTAATTGCATGCATGACTGGAGCTATTTTTAGTAGATTGACTAGTTAACTGAGAGATCTGTGAGTTAACAATAGTTACAACCACTCAACTGAACTTATATTGACTCTATTCTAGACTAGAGATTAGATAATTGAGTTTCACTAAGTATAAATCCACTAGATTGCTAGATCTTAGTAATCAACCCATGCACAATTCTACTTCTTGCCCACAAACTTGAACTTGAATTGACTAACTTTAACTGAGTGACTTGGCCATGTCACTCCTTAACTACAACTCAAGTCATCCTCCTGAAGTGGAAATTTGAATTTCTCCATTTGACTAATGCACAAGTCAAATAAAACCTTTTCTTGCTAGAATTTAACATAGAGTCATCAAAATATATTGGTGATATTATGGCTTAAGAAAGAATCACTGGAAATTTATCACAACTAACTTATTTTAATCTCTAAACACATTTACCAATAAAACTTAGGAATGATATTATGGTTTAGGAATAACTTAATAGGAGTTTATCACAATTTACCTATATTAATCTCTAAACACATTTACTAATAAGATTTAGCAATGATTTTTCTTCCTAGGATCAACCAATTAGTATGCTAAAAAAATCTTGGATCTTACTTTAACTAAAAATTAAATGGTTTTTGAGATTTAGCAATGATTTTTCTTCCTAGGATCAACCAATTAGTATGCTAAAAAAAAATCTTGGATGTTACTTTAACTAAAAATTAAATGGTTTTTGTCATACATTGAAATAGGATTAATACATGGTAACATGATGCCTTTGAATTAGAATTCTTTAAATATGTGGGTGGTATTGTGATATAATACTTTGTTTATATAGGTATACGTACTTTTATATATATATATAAATTTAAAAATGTTTAATTTTTAAATTTTAATTACAGAGTACTCTCTCCACCCTTTGATCTTTTTAAATACTTAATAGAGGTATATTTGAGATAGACCTACGTAGAGGTTTTAAATGTATCACTTATTTACTATTTTTTTTACTATATAAATTAGGTGTTATGTAATATATATATATATATTTGTTTTATTGGAGAAGTTTTAATATTATATGTTGTTGGAAATACTAAGAGGGGATGAATCAATATTTCTTTTCAATTGTTATGCTTACCAGTTAAGATTCTTCACAATTATAGTAAAAAAAGAATAATAAGAATTTTATTAGGAACAAGTGAGGACACCAATCCTCTTTTTACAAAAGTTTGAGTACAATGATGATGAGGGCTCCAACCCTTCAATCTACTAGGCTCCAAACTGTTTCCAAGCTCCAACTTGGGCTTTTATGAGGCTCCAACCCTATCTCCTAAAGTGTCCAACCTCGTTTTAGAGGCTCCAACTGTTCAAATTTTTAATAAATAAAATTAATAAGTAACTTACAATAATTTCTCCACAAGTTTGTTCTATCCATTGGATTCTCTTCACTGTTTGCTTTAATTGTTTCACTGTCTAATGCTTTCTCCAATTATTTCTCAACGCTTTGCTCCAAACAATGCATAATACAGGCTTAGTACTAAGCCTCTTCAAAAGAATGTGACAAGCAGGTCAAAGAATAGGTGATAATCCTTAACTAAGCTTCCACGAGTGGCCTTTAACTGTCCTTCAACGTTCTTAGACAATCCTTTAATGCTCAAAGCCACTGTTCTGTTATCTGAGCTGATGACTTCAAATAATCTTCTTTCCACAAGACTGATCCAAGTTTGCAATATGCTTACTTCCAAAAAAATTCACAAACACTTCAATGTTGGCAATGTCTTCAGCTCCCTTCAAATGATGACAGATGTAACCCTACTCGGTCTCCAATGATGTATTCCTACCACATATGTATCCTTGTTATCACAGGAGTATCCCAATCACACAGTTCTGAAATATGAAGCCTCGTTCTGAAACTTTAATCCAATGTTCTTAAACCGTACTTCATTGGTCTGAGGTCATACAGGTCCGAGGTCATATGTTTATTACAGGTCTGAGATCATTTAACACAATTCCAAGGATTAATCTTTTCACGGGTTTGAGGCTTATTTATTATTGAGAAATAATGGAAAGCCCTAAACATCAAAAAACCTAACCGTAGGAGATGAAGCACCAAAACTGTGGGCCCCGTTTGGGTAAATTGGTACATCAACTTCCCGGGGTCGTAACTTTGGCATACGATCTCTATTTGGCTATCATAATACCTTGTTTCGAATATCTTGAAGAGAATGCCAAAAGAGAAGTGGAAATTTGGTTTGGAACCATTTTCATCTCTCCGTTTCCATAAATAAATATATTAATTAATAATTAATTAAAAAAAAAAACGTCATTTAGGGCCTCAAAATGGCTCTGGATGTTCAAGACCTGAAAAACTGCCAAAAATAGTAAATTGTGCTACAATTCAGGAAACTGAAAAACTGAAAGAGACAGTGTTGGGGGTCCAAGTGGAATAGGCGGGTGGCCACCAATATCCTCCTGGATCAAAGCACATTCTTCCATCCCATATCTCTTAAGCATGTCTTTAAGATATTTTTCTTGGGATATGAACATACCTGCTTTAGTTTGAGTTACTTATAGACCAAGGAAGTAAGATAGCTCACCAATCATAGACATTTCAAACTCTTTAGACATATTTTGAGCAAATTCATGACTCATATCATCATTGTAAATGGAAAAAATCAGATCATCAACATATACAAGAGTGACTAGTAATTTACCTTTGTCCATATTCACGTAGAGATTACTTCCTACCACCCCCTTTTTGAAGCCTTTGTTGTAGATAATGATCCAACCTAGTGTATGAAGCTTTAGGAGCTTGTTTCAATCCATATAACGTCTTTTTGAACTTAGAGACAAAGTCTTTTCCTTTTGATAGATCAAACCCTTTTGGTTGCTCCAAGTAAACTTATTCATTTATATCACCATTTATAAATGTTGATTTCACGTCCATTTGATAAAATTTGAATCTTTTTGAATAAGAAAATGCCAAAAACATTCTTATAGGTTCCAAACGAGCTACCAGGGAAAAGGTTTCTTCAAAGTCAATTCCTTCAATATGTGAATATCCTTTACAAACAAGCTTTGCCTTATTTTTGATGAAATGTCGATCTTCATTAATTTTGTTTTTGAACACCCACTTGGTTCTAATAATGTTTTTATCTTTTGGAAGAGGTACAAGTTCTCATGTTTCATTTTTTTCGATTTGAAACATTTCTTCTTCCATAGCTTCCACCTAATGAGGGTCCTTACTTGCTTGAGTAATGTTTTTTGGTTCTACCATGGATAGTAAGGCAACATCGTCTTTTCTTGGTGTATTTGTCATCTTTCTTCGGGTTTGTATTCCAACACTACATTCCCAATAAATTGTTCTTTCAAATGGTGTTTTTGAACAAATTTCACTTTTGATGGAGTTTGAGATGGTTCCTTTTGACTTTCTTGATCCTTTTCTTCCTTTGTTGTATCTTCTTCAAATTCTTCAAGAATAGAGTCTTCTTCACAAACTTCAATTTCCTTTTCTAGAAGCGCCTCGTCGATCTTCACATCAATGCTTTCTACTATCTTTCATAGTCGATTATTGTAGCATTTGTATGCTTTGATCCTTGTAGAATATCCCAGAAATATTCCTCCATCAACACGAGAACCAAACTTGCCTATTAAGTCATCATTGATCTTCATAAAGCATTTACTTCCAAAAAATATAAAATATTTTATCGATGTAGGTCTTCCTTTCCATAATTCGTACGAAGTTTTATCATTCTAGTTTGGATCTATTCAAGGTATGCACTACTGCCCCAACTACTTCTCTCCAAAACTTGGCTTGCAGATAACAACTAGTTACATTGTTCTTGCCATTTCTTGCATAGTTATATTTCTTCTTTCCACTACTCCATTTTTTTTAGGAGTTCTAGCTATGGAAAGTTCTCTTTTTATTCCATGTATTTCACATAAATCATTGAATTCCTTTGAAGTAAATTCTCCTCCTCTATCTATTCTAAGGCACTTGATTTTTTATTCTTTCTCATTTTCCACAAGAGCTTTGAAATTCTTAAAACATTGAAATGCTTCGGATTTAAACTTTATAAAGAACACCCACATCATTCTAGTAAAGTCATCTACAAATAGAGAAAAGTACATTTCACCTTGTAGTGTTGGAGTTCTGGTTGGTCCACATAAATTTTCATGTATGATCTTCAAAGGTTTTGATGTTGAGAATTCCTTGGTCTTGAAGGAAGTTCTAGTTTGTTTTCCATGTTGACATGCGCCACACACAACCTGTTCTTGCTTTATAATTTTTGGAATGTCCCTCACTACACTTGTTTTGTTGATATTAACCAAGTTGTCAAAGTTTGGATGTCTCAATCGCTTGTGCAATAACCAACTTTCATTTTCTTGACCCATGTAGCATTTTTCTTCTTGAATTTTACTTAAAATGTATACATTATCTGGTGTTCTCATTCCTTTTGCCACAAGTTATCTTGAAGAGGATTTTCTTATCTCACAACCGTTAGTACTAAATATAACATTATGTCCTTGGTCACAAAACTAGCTAATGCTTAGAAGATTATGTTTGAATCCTTCTACTAGTAGTGTGTTTTGTGCTTTTCCCTTTCCATTAACAAGAGAAATTGTCCCTTTTCCAGAAATTTTATCAGATCCACTTCCAAATGATACATTTCCATCTTTTTTGTTTAATGAGATAAACTTACTTTTTGTCACCTGTCATGTGTCTTGAACATCCACTATCCACAAACCATTGATTTTCATCACTTCGTGCACATAAAGCTAGCCTGCTCCTCCTTTTTCAACTCTTCCCTTTTGATATAAATGGACAATTTTGTGTATCATGGCCAAAATCATTGCATTTTCAACATGTTGGGTCATACTTAGCTAAAGGATCAAAAGAATTATAGGTCTTGATTTGACCTTGTTCTTTTGAGATAAGTGGCTTGCTTTGGTAAGTAGCCCTATATCTCCTTGATCTATTATCCTTATAAGCCTTGCAATACTTAGCTTGGTGACCAATTTTTTACAATAGAAACAACAACCAAGAAAGATAGTTTGATACCTATTAGAAATGCCTTGACTTGATGTAACATTCTTTTCTAGAGATAACTATCCTTCATTCCTTGGGTTGTTGTGAGTGGATATTTGTTCTTGGTGGAATGACTTGAGTCTCTTTTGGATGATTGCAAAGGATGTCAACACAACTTCTTTGGATTTCTTCATTGGCATTCTTCTTTGAAATTGATAATTCATCTTTGAAACCAATTCCAGTCTTTTCATGTTGTGATCTTTGAGTATTAAGGATGTTATCAAGAGTTTGAGAGCTTTGCCAGCTCTTATTAATATGATTCAACTCTTTCTTTAGAGAGACAATTTCTACTTCACGTTTATTGCATATTTCTTCTCTTTATTTTAGCTGCTTGTTCAAAATTTCTTCCTTCCTTTTTGCTTCTTCCTTTTCTATTTTGAGAGAAATGATCTTCTTCCTTAATTTCTCATTTTCTTCAATAGCACTCATTAGTAATTCATCTACATTTCCTTCATCTTCTTTTTCTGATTCATCATCATTTATAAATGCCATGAATAATACTTCACTACTTCCAACATAGACATCTTCTTCATCAAATTCATCATTATCCTTTTTGAGTAGAAAGGTATTTTTAGTTGATTTTTTCTTTGTAATCACAAATTCTTCTTCATCAGAGTCAACTTGTTTGGAGAAGGAATTCTTCTTATTTGACCCTTTCTTCTTGAACATCATCTTTTTATATTCATCTTCATCATCACTATCATGTTTATGATGACACTTTGCAGCATAATGTCCTATTCTACCACACTTAAAACAAATGAGGGGATACTTACCTTTGTGTTTGGACCCTTGCTTAGTTTCTTCATGAATTGTGCTAGTTTTATTTCAGTATCAGAATCATCGCTGCTATAATTCTTTCCTTTCTTCAATGTTCTTAAAGCCTTGAATGTTTCTTCCTTACAGTTTGGGATTCCTTTTCTCATTTCATATGCAATGAGAATCCCATGAAATTCGTCCATTTTTAGGTGATCCAAGTCCTTCATTTCTTATGTGGCACTAACTTTGGAATTAAAATGTTTTGTAAGTGATCTCAAAACCTTTTGGACAATTGTGCTTTCTTTAACAGTTTCTCCTAGACCCTTGAGTGAGTTGACAACTTTATCCACTCGAAGAAAAAATGTTACAATGTCTTCTTCGTCATCAATTTTAAGACTCTCAAATTGTCTTCTATGAGTTTGAAGTTTTTCCTTCTTGACCTTGGAGTCTCCATTATATCTACCAATTAGCTTGTCCCACATTTCCTTGGCACATTCACAGTTCATAACCTTTGTAAATTCTAATCAGAAATTCCACTTGTTATGGAATTTAGTGCTTTGGCATTTGCTATATAAATTTTCCTTCCATATGGATAAGTTGGTGGAGGAGATGGAACTTTATACCCATCTTGAATTGATTGCCATACTTTTGGTCCAACATACATTAAATAAAATGTCATCTTATGTTTCCAAAAGGAAAAGTATGTTCCATCAAATTGAGGGATTTTTCCTAAATCCTTACTAGCCATTGTGACTAAGAATCCTTCCTACAGTTGTTGGGTTGATTATGAAGAAATTGGCTCTAATACCAATTGTTGGAAATACTAAGAGGGGGGCGAATCAATATTTTTTTTCAATTGTAATGTTTACTAGTTAAGATTCGTCACAATTATAATAATAAAAACAAACTGTAAGAATTTTAGGAACAAGTGAGGACACCAATCCTCTTTTTACAAAAGTTTGAGTACAATGATGATGAGGACTCCAGCCCTTCAATCTACTAGGCTCCAACCTATTTCCAAGATCCAACTTGGGCTTTTATGAGGCTCCAACCTCTAGGGATCTGACCCTATCTCCTCGAGGCTCTAACCTTGTTTTAGAGCTCCAACCCTTCAAAATTTTAATAAATAGAATGAATAAGTAACTTATAAGAATTTTTCCACAAGTTTGTTTTGTCCACTGAATTCTCGTCATTGTTTTCTTTAATTTCTTCACTTTCCAATGCTTGCTCCAATTTTTTCTCAATGCTTTGCTCCAAACAATGCCTAATCCAAGCTTAGGACTAAGCCTCTTCAAATGAATGTGACAAGTAGGTCAAATAATAGGTGACAGTCCTTAACCGAGCTTCCAGAGGTGGCCTTTAACTTGCCTTCAATGTTCTTAAATAATCCTTTAATGCTCAAAGCCACTGTTCTATTATCCGGTGTGATGACTTCAACTAATCTTCTTTCCACAACACTACTCCAGGTTCGCAATAGACTTACTTCCGAGAAAAATCACAAACACTTCAATGATGGTGACACCTTCAGCTCCCTTCAAATGATGACAGATGTAACCCTACTTGGTCTCTAATGATGTATTTCTACCACAAATGTATCCTCGTTGGCACAGGAGTATCCCAATCACACAGTTATGAAATATGAATCCTTGTTCTGAAACTTTAATCCACTGTTTTGAAACCTTCTTCAATGGTCCGAGGTCATATAGGTCTGAGGTACAACCCTTGATATTGGTTTGAAACTTTTTCATGTTCTGTGGTATAGTCCTTGTCATAGCTACGGTGGTATATCTCTTGTCACAGCTGCAAGTCTGAGGGTAAACTCCAAATTTTCACACAAACAAATCTTCAAAAATCTTCCTCGGTGTCCCTAGTTCACGAGGTGTGAACTGTGGTATATCTATGTATCTTCTTGACCAAAAATTGATGGATAGAATGAACAGTATGATCTTGTATTTATACAGATTTTGGCTTTTAAAATGAAGGGACACTTATTATGGAGGGAGGTCAACATGAGTAATTGAGCATAGGTTGGCTATGGAGAAAATAGGATATATATTACCTTAAAAAATCATTTTCTCCTAGACTAAGGAGTTAGAGGGCGAGTGAGAGCTCATTGGGAAAGTAAAAAAATCATCTTCATGCTGGAGAAGGATCCATTGTGAAATGATGTCTTCAAAATGATATAAAACAATTTTCTTTATGACTGTTCAAGAAATGTAGTATAGATCTTGGGAATATTTGTATTTTTCATGTATAAAGTCAACAAGACTAGAATGAGGGTTATGGTATTTTCATTAGGGCTTCAAGTGTGGTCTCCAACCATCATCCATATCATCAAGTCCATATCTTCAAGTGTGTCATCAATGGTCTCCAACAATCATTCATGTCATGACCTTCAATAGTGCTCATATTTACATCAATGACAATTATTGAACAACATGGTTGTCATTAATTTGCTAGAAAATAATTAATGGTTCTCTTACATTCACTCTCACACACATATATTATATCCTAAATCTTGTGGTTCATATACACGTTTTTCTTAAAGCTAGTTTCTATAATTGTATTGAACAATAGGAAAACTAAATAGCAATATTAATTGTTGTATTGTCATTAGGGAAACTAAACTAGCAACAATAGAATAGATCCTTCATACTTTGAGTTTGAGAACTATTAGTGATATTAATGTTCTTTGAAAAAGAATATGAACTCTAAAAGTAGCAAAAAACTCATGTTACCCAAAGATTGAATTCCAATGTAGCTAATAGAAAATGGAGGCAAAAGAACTAGGGACATGTTCATATCAAGTGGACGGAGAGCTGCTAGCTTCAATAAGTATAGGCCCAACAACCTCCTCAGATTCATCAAACTCTAGATCAACTATCTTCTTTGCTAAAGTTGCCACCTTGTAGTCTACCTATTTGATGTGGAGTTGTAGTGCATCTAGAAGGAGCATAATTTCTTGATAGGCTTCCTTTTTCAAACAAGACATTTCTCATCATGGTTTTAATTTACTAATACATGTCAATGTTTTGGAGATAATTTTCAGTTCTATTCCTTGTGCTACATGTGTCTAGAACCCAATGCCCAAACTCAATAATAACTTCCAAATCCACTAGGCAACCATTCTTGACCCATGCTTCAACTTCTATAATGTTGATCATGATCCATACTGCCAGAGGTGTCTAATTCAAATATGTGCAAGTATAATTTCAATCGTGTGTTATGCTCTATTAGTGGGATGACTCTGCTGATCGAGATGCCCTCATTGCATAGAACCATATCTAGTCATGGCTTTGAGCTAGTAGATGTTGAGAATATTGGGGCATAAAGATCGAGGCAAGTGACTTATAGAAGGTCAAAGAAATTTGGAGGAAAGAAGTTGAAGATCTCACTCGAGAAGAGGGAATCTCATTACTATAGGAAATGGATTAGCAACCAAATAGATCCACCTGAGAAAGAGAACCACAACATGTCCCATAGCAAAAACCAAAAGGCAAATGAAAGTAGTCAATAAGCAGAAATGCAAACCCAAATTGCGTTGTGTGAGATCTTATCTCTGATCATGTAATAATTCCCAAGTATGTCACAAAGAGAAAATTGAACCAAATCCTAAGAATAATTTACCACTATGAAGAATGGAGGATGGGAAATTAAGCCAAGAATTGGAAATTCCCTTCCCATTATACTATACCTAATCTAGAGGCTCAATCATATACCTAGTTGTCCCTTTCACAAATGGGTGCAAGGAAATTGATGATTGGCTAGTGTCAACATTACATTGTCGTCACATACATGTCATGTCATCTAAGAGATCCTCTCCTTTTTTAATTCTAAATTTTGTTTTTATAAAAAAACAAATTCTAAATAAAATAATGATATAAACAAGATGATTTTTTATAATATCCTAACATGTTTTACATGTGAAATATTAACATATCTACATATAATGTATTAACATTAATTAGGGAGGTTGGAGTGGGAGGGGTTATTTTCCGCCTCAACAAAGAACCAAACATTAAATATGCATGGGGTTTAGGGACCTGAACCAACAATCAGGATGAGTTCTTAGCCCTCGGCAAGGATAGTAAAAAAAATCCGATATCTAATAGTGTTTGGAAACTCCATGTTAGTAATTCAACAAGTGTGTAAAATTCAAGAAGATACATTGTCATTGCAGTCTTCGATGCTACATCGAATAAGTTTACAAATCTCCAAGTTTGAAGCCATCAATTTTTTTCACATCAAGAGGAACCTCAACACTCATGCAGAATCATTAGCAAAATGTGAGACTCGAATAAGGTTGGATGGAAATGGATGGTTCAAATTTGATAATCCAACCTTTCCCATGAACATCCAAATTCAAAAATTGTGTACAAGGTTTTTTTCTAATAAAGAACATTAAAGAATATATGATATGAAAGGAATCTCGAAGCTGAATTGACAAATCCCAAAGTGGCATATTGATAATCTCAACCTCGATTTGGTAGTTAGAAATTAAGCTCATTTGATGGAATCGTGTGATGGTGATAGGGGATACCCAATGCTTGGACACTACCCAGGTGGAAGTAGACCTTTAGTTGCGTTAAAAATGAAGAGATGAAAAAATATGATAATCGTATTCTCAGATCCATAACATCTTGTGCTGAGCCCTGGTCATTAATGAAATTGGCATTTGATTGCAGTAACCTTAAGTCTCATAGGGATCAACTGACGTGGACATTGAACACAGATGAAGTTAGCATAGAAAATGGCGGGCCAGTGACTGCAAATTCATTAAATATGGAGGATTGAGGACAGTTGTCACTCCTACTTTTGAGACGCTGCAACCCAGAATGGAGCCTCCAGATTTAATGAATATGGGTGATCATGGCAGAGGATTTAAACCATGAATTGATTATCTGACAGAGAGCATGCAAGAGGAATGTGGTCGAAATTCAGTTGATGAGAGAGGCATGTGCTCAAGGGGATCAGCCCCGAGTCATTATAAAAAGGAATTGGGCAGCAATACAACTCCAGAGCTATGGATTAGGACCATTAATATTGAAAAAGGTAGATAGGAATATTGTGTTGGTTGCATGATAGAGCCACAACGTAGAGAAAACAACAATCTTGCTTAACATCTAGTCCACATAAAAACAACTATAGAATTAATTATTAATTTATTGGTCAAGCAAAGAGGAAATGAAGAAGGTTGAAGAGAAATCTCAACGTCCTATGCTGCATCACAAAATTAGTCTGTTGCAGACTAAGATGGATTATTTGCAGATTTCCTTTAACTGTATGACCTTCAAACTTGAACAAATCATCCCTTCTTTAGAAGTTCCAACACTTGAAGATAATGAAGTGATGAATACATTGTGTGAGGCACCCGCTTTGGAGGCATCGGTATGTAATGGAATGGTGGAGTATTAATATATTTTTTTGACCTTTTAGCAAAAAAATTATTGTGTATCAATTGAAAAAAAAATTGGCTTTAAAACCAGATTTACTTAATAAAAAAACCTACTCATCTCTTAAAAAACATTAATAAATTTTAAATCACTAATTAAACATTTATATAACAAAACATTAATGATATAAATAAAAATTTCAAACAACATGGACAATTGTTAATTACCCAAAATAATTTACATCTTATATATTATTAAAAATAAAACAATAATTTATTAATAAAAAAACAAAACAATAACTAATAACTTGAATGGAAATAAAATTAATTTAAAATTAGGAAAATATTACAATTCATTATTATATCTGTCCCCAGGCAAGTATTATGTATTGTATATTTGCTCATTGTCTTATTAATTCACTCAAACATGAGAAATAATTTTCAATTTAACAAAATGTAACTTTAAAGTTTATTTTTTTGTTTTTTGCAATTTATTTTATTGGAATTTATCTCTCATGGGATTGGTTGTCAATTTCGACATGTTATTGCCCAATGTTTTAAATAATGAGCCAAGAGTACATGGGTTATATTAAATTTTGTTTTGATTTTTATTGCATTCTATAATTATTTAAGCCAAGAGTACATGAGTCAGATCAAATTTTGTTTTGGTTTTTATTGCATTCCATAATTATTTAAGCCAAGAGTACATGAGTCAGATAAAATTTTGGTTTTGTTTTATTGCATTCCATAATTAAGTCACATAATTAGGTAATTGATGCATTTCTTTGTTAAAATGTTGCAAAATATTTTTTATAATAATTAACAAATTTACTATTATAATTAACATGAAAAATGTCTAATGATTTTGTAAGCTAATTTTGTAATCTTCATAATAAATAATTTCTTTATATTTTAAAATTTATGTGTTTATCGTCATTAAATATGTTCCTCATTTTATATTTACTTAATATAGTTATAACATTTAATATTTCAAAGAACAACCAAAACAAACTATATACTATAAGTAGTTATTTATAAATAACACATTGTATTATTTCTTAATTTTTTTAATTACAATGTGTATCAAATGATAATTTTCAACATCCTAAAGTAAATTAAAACCAATGCTACCCCAAAGATACATTTTACAACTACATTTACAAAGTTTAGTTACTAATTATTTTAATATATCACAATAATCAGATAGTTTCACTATTTTTTTACAATGGGGCAGAGATAAGCTACTATGTAGCACTTGTTAAAATATCAAAGTCTAGACAACATCAAAGTTATCAACTTAAATTTGAAATTATTAATTTGTTTAGATGTCATATTAATAAATTTTGACTTCATTAAAGAAAATCTAAGATAATTATTTGTAGTTTGAAATTAAATTATTTTAATAATAAATTGTTAGATTAAATATTATCAAACTTATTAGACTTATAAATTAACGTTATTAATTTTCGTGAATGTAAAGGAAAAAAATTTAACATAATGGGATGAAACCAGTCTCCACTTACCTTATTGAAACAATGTAATGTATCTATTATACATTTTGGAAATTTGGTGAACATTTTTTTCATTTTTTAAATTTTATGACAACACCTTGTCTCCATCTTCAGCACTCGTTCTAGGTTCATCTCTAGCAGTTGTTTTGACTCTATCTCCTCCCTTATGAAATCAAACCTAATGTCCCCTCCATCCATTAATGGAATTGATACTGCCACCTTTTAAACTAACATCCTACACAATTCTCCTTCCCCGGTAGTTCTCCCTTGTTTCCTTCCTATCTCCCCTCTATCTCATGCTCAGTTCACCATATGGAATATCAGCTCCATCGCCCCATATTTTGCATAAGCAACGATAGGCATCATTTCTAGTCATTCATGTCACATAAGTCTTAGCACACCAGTAACTATTTTAAGTTGTAAGCTAGTCATCATCGTGATATTTTAAATAATATGATATCTCGGGTGCACATTTAGTTCGTATTTTTATTTATATATCCAGTCCTAGTATTATAGCTCATTATAACAGACATGCGCATGTAGATATCCTTCCACCAGTGATTAACCATTGCTAGAGTATAGAAAAGATTCACTAATTGAGGCTAAACTTTGTCAGGTTTTATTCCCACCCAGCTGAAATGGAAGGTCATGTTTTAGACACATGAACTGCAATAATAGTAGTTAACCTAGTTGGAGCTTACCTACACTTAGAACTAGAGCTCATAGTGAACCCACCTTCTTGGATGGACTAAGCTCAGAGGACAAATTGAGCCCACTGCAAATGCTGAAGATCAGTAGTTAGCCTAGATCGGTTGGTTCTCATATTATAAGCATGATATCTCACAAGTGGATTTTGTGAATCCATGTGAAGAGACAATTAGTGATGTCTTGGATTTTTTGCCTAGGAGAAATTAGTGTAGAATTAATAGAACTTGAATAAACCTACAGTTATTCTCAAAAACTATAAATCCTTTATACCTTGAACTATTCAACAAACACTTGAACTCCTTTGGACCTTATAACATATGCATTTTCAAGTTTGACCTAATTAATGAACTTAGATTATGTCTCTAATCAATGCAATGAAAACCTAAAATAGATGTTTTCTAATAATAAATTGGCTACAAAACCAGGATAAAAAATCCTCAAAGCTTATGACTACTCCCTCACTTCAAACAAGTATTTTCAAAACTGGTTATCAAGAAGGCTTAAAAACCATTCTACATCTTCACAAGCTTCTTCTATTCGATCATCAATAGTTTCAATCAGAAAACTGACAGAAAATATTCACCAATATCAATACACTTTGTCACACTTTTAAAACTTGGTTGCAACTACAAATATTTTGTACTATGCTCTTCAACCCTTGGGTTCTTGTCAGTTTTAGCTCTCCCCAATTTCTTTGGTTCTTCATTTATCAATATTAATTATGTCTTTGTGTCAATTTTACCCTTCCATGCTCAAAAAAATTCATTTCTCTTCAATTCCTTTGTTCTCAAGTTCTCCTAACATTAGAGAATTATTCTTCTGCTTTATACTACCTGACAAAGATTTTGATGGTGGGACATCCTACCTTCCTCTTTGTTGGAACCTTTCTTTGCAAAAAATTATGGCATGTAGAAGGTCAGAGGAGATCCCTAAAGTTCTACTTAGAGATAAGGATGCATTGAAGGCATGGATGGAGGCATGAGCATCTTATAAGAATGGAAGTGATCATCCCTACTAGCCTATCAAGTGAGGCCATATAATGCACTAGGACCTTGACATGAGGGAGGGGTGCTACTCTTTCAGAAAAGTCCTAATCAAATTAGATCCTAAAAAAATTGAACATGAGAGCTTATCCTAGATTAATTTTCCCAAATATTTTTCCCATTCACCTTCTTGATCATAGTTAATCACTAGCATATAAAATTCGAGTCCACTATGACAATAAGTTTTTTGCTAGCCAACCAATTGTTTTATTTGCAGTTATTTGAGCATGGACATGTTTAATATCTTACATAACTTATGTTATCCAATTCCAATGAATTTATACCTTCCAGTTATATGAGTTATTATCCTTTTGCATTAGAGTGAATATTTTTTTTGAATTCCCTTCTACCATGGTGGATTTATATCCAAACTTCATGTATACACTCATGCTAGCAGTTAAAGCTATAATTCTTTCTTGATTATTTGTGTCAAGATTTTCATGTATATATTTAAATGATTTCTACATTATGGTTTCAAACTCTTAAATAACTCCTACAACATCTACAAGGTCTAGATTACATTTAGCTATTTAATCAAAATTCAATCTAGTTTTTCCTTCACAAGGGGGTATAATAGTTGTTCTTTCCACTCCTGAGAAACCCTACTTGTTCGACAAATATTTTTTATTGAGGTCAAAGGAGACACCAACTCAAGGAGATAATCACTTAGGATTGTAGAGGACTCCAAGTGTGAAAATTTCGCTCCTGGATTTTTATTGCAGCAATTGGAATTAATTCTTCTAACTGTAAATTAATTTATCGGTTTATTGCTATGGAAACAATGAATTAATCACACTATAATCTTCATAAATAAAAATACTATGGAATATAAACTATAAAATGAGAAAATACTGGCACACACGCACAAAATTATAATACCGTTATTTTGGACAAAAGTCCCCAAAAAACCCCAACTTGGGAAAATCGGTGCAACAGGTGAGGGTTTTTATTATTAAGTAATAGTGAGAAATTCTAAGTACAAATAGACATTGAAATATGGAAATCCTACAGATAAACTACTGGCAAAAATATTATGAGGAATTTTCCTCACCCCACAAGCAATTCGGGCTCTGACTACCAACTCCAAGTGAGTCACCCAAACTAGCCTGCGTAGACCCTTCGTCACCCTAGCACAAAACTAGAATACACACTGTGTGAAAAAACTTCTACTCAAGTCATCCTGTTAGGTGTTGACTGAGAAATTTCCTCTTTGGCACTCTGGAAAATCTTCCCAGCCTCTGGAACAGAAAATGAGCTTCTCTCTAGCATAATCGAATTTCCCTCCAGAGACTTATGTGCAACCCTTGTGTTAGCCTCTTTGTGGCTATCTCTATCTCTTTGCAAGCTACTCTCCGGAACTGAAAAACTTCCTCTAAAGTCACAGCTTCTGCCCCTCTCTATCTCTGCTTCCCTTCTTGGCTCAAACTCTTCTAGTAGAATGTTGCTTCTCTTTGGAGAAATCGAATTGCCCAAGGAAATCGATCTCAAGTGTATTCCTCCATCGACCCATCAAGTTCTTCTTATAATCTCACTGTGGGACTCCAACGACCAAGATTAAAACTTAATTAATGGCTGAGATATTTCCTAGTCGATCCATGTGAGTTTCTAGAGAAATATCACCTTCCTCAATTAATTACTGTTAATTAATCATTTTCCTAAGTTAGAATTAGGAAAATTTTAACTACTGATTAATTAACTTAATTAAGGCGTCTCTAGGTGGATTTTCCTAAAACCTTTTATGGGTTACGGATCCTAGTGTTTCTTAGCCTCTTTGACAACTATCGAGACTAGAACACCATCCTATGCTACAAAAACTCACACCCCCTCTTAGTGAGGAAGGTGTTCTAGTGTTGAACTACTCCAACACTTTGTCTTTGTATCACCCTTTGTACACGTTGTTGATCTCTGGCCACTGCGATTGCCTACCAGTACCCACCAGCCTTTGTGCAAACCTGAGGTTGCATATTTGCTACTACTGACACTATTATAATGCTACCAAATTTACGTCTACACTGCAACTCCCTCTCAGTTGTTGTTGTTGCTATTGAAAATACTGCAACTAAGAAGCATTTGAAATATTGAATCAATTGTGTCATTATGCTACATCTATCTCTTAAGAATATGAATGCTACTAGCCTATACACTGTCCATTGAAGAATTAATGTTGCTCCTGACTCTACCACTATAACTGCACCCCTAAGCACCTAACTGCAACTAGTCTGCCACTATCACTCTAGAATCTGACTGCATCAATTTACATTGATCCATATTTCTACTAAATATTGTGGACCCCTGTAGGAAGCTAATTATCCATAAGGAAGACACATCAATGGACCCTACCCTAACATCTGCGTTTCTCTGGGACTATAACTCCATATCACCCTACCTCACTTATGGAGGTATAGCTGCAAACATGGTGAACTCTTCCTACAACCTAGATGACAATTTGTCTATCTCTGCGGATGTTGCCACCTAGTCCTACTTTTCCTATGTGTCCTTCTTCCTTTGAGGACATTGAGTACTATAGTGGACAAAATATCCACACCTGAATCACTTGACCTTCAATAGTTCTTTATTTTTCTTCTTCTCCCCCTCTCCTTGACTGGGACCCTTTGATGTAAGGGCCACATTTTCTTTCTCCTTATCACATTTTGAACCCTTACTACTACTTCCACTAATGGAGGTCTTCACAAGTGTTCACATCATCTCATCCTACTACAGTTCTAACCACATATTGTCCCACCTAGGTAGAGTATCTCGTCCCAAGATGCATTGGACGAAGATCTCCCAATTCTCTGATACATAGTTCAGTGCCAAATGTACAAGTTATATGTCCTGAGGCACCTCCCTAACAGCTACAAGCTAATCCCAGATTTCCTAAATTCTTGTGAGAAAGGGATCAATGCCTTCACCCGTATACATCCTAATGTTTCTCAAATTCTCCTTCAAGAACATCTTTCACTGCTCGGAAGGATTCTGGTATATATGTATGAGAACATCCCACATCTCTTTGGTCATATTTTTGGCTAATATATGCAAGAATATATGGTCCCAGACTCCATCCAAGATCATCTGTTTTTTCTTAGCCATCTCCTTCTTGAATTCCTTCAGCTAATTTGCATTAGTAGGTTCTGCCATAACGTTCTCTAGATAGGTCTTCAGGCCAAATTCATCTAGTAGGAATAACATCCTAGCCTTTGAGATGACGTTGTTGGAGGCTCCCTCTAACCTATCCTAATCTCTAAGACCATTTGTGTCCATCTCTAAAACAAGAACACAAATTTCCCTCTTTCACCTATTCAGACATTAAATCTGTTATTCGATTTCCCTTCTAGAGTGAGAAAATTGGCTTGCAGCTACTGTTGGTTATAACTGCAAAATTTGGATTTCTGCACTAGAAACCATATGAGAGAAATACCCTCTTTGTGTGCACTTTGTCTTCCATCCGACATTAATTCTACTATAGTAATTGCTACAAAACCCTTTTGCGCCCAAACAAAGAATCTGCTCAGCGAAATTCTAAGCTACTGGTGCTCCCTCTGCTTGTTAGAATCACTCTATCTGGTTAGCTAAAAAAAATTGCAACCCTGTTGTTAGTGCTCAAATCAGCCCCACATATGAATGACTCAAATACTCATTCACTGATGACCGAGAAGTCCTCCTGCTCTAGGTGCCATATGCTAACCTCTAGTGCATCACAAGGGATAACCCTGATAATAGTTATATAATTTTCAATAGGAAAAGATAATAAGGTCAGTTATTGATCATTTCTTCATTGTAGTAACTTTATGGTATTAACATAAGAGAAATTTTTATCCAAAACACTTCCTGAAAGCTATAATCCAAATGTGAAAAATGAACCTTAACAAATAAACTTTGAAATTTGATTATAACAAGTTAAAGAAAAACTAAAAAAAGGAACAAACATCAAAAGTATGAGATGTTGAATCATTCAAATATGATAAGATATCATTGCAACATGTACAAATATCCTCCAAATTTCCATCCCAATTGTCTGAAGACAATGATGTTCAATAATAAATATTGAAAACATAACTTGTAGAGATGAAATGGAAATTTATAGATCTTGAAATTCGAACAACATGATATAGAGATGAATTACAAAAAGCAACATTGTAACAATCATAAATATAAAATAATAATTGTCATAAGTCAAGAGACAAGCTTATAAAACAAATGGAGGTCAAATGTTGGTCATCTAATCATTCAGATCGATACTATGATATTAGAATACAAATAAATAAACAAAATATTTCTCTAAACAAGAACAAGTCTCAAATTTAGATTTTTGTGATTGTTACACACACATAAACGAACACAAAAAAAAAAATCATCTAAAACACCAAGGAAAGCCTTCGATAATGTAATAACAAACTGTGTAACATGTACAAGCAGTTTCACAAAATCGAAAATGATCACTTTTGTCAATCACCCCCCTTTACAGGAAATGAAGCCTTAAATAATTAGTCTGGAATATAACTGATTGAATAATTGTCTCAAATGTAGAAAATTCGAATTTAAAATAAAATAACTTTTAAATAAAAGTTTATGTGTCATGACGCCTTCCTGGCTTTAGAGTATTGACTTTCTTCATTGTACCCATAGAGGAGAGAGTGTGGGCCCCATGCATCCTGGATATATGTGCCTTAGTTGTAATTAAAGGAATTTCACTCTAGTCTTCCGGCTGCTATGTTATAGATTATATTGGTGGAACTGGTTGAATAACTTGATTTTTTGAGGAGACATGTTCAATAACGAGATTTCATTTCAAATGGTTTCTCATCTTAGCCATTTTATCCCATTATGTGACTAGCAACCAAGGCACATTCTTATATTTTGTTATAACCACCACCAATCACGATGTGATATTATATCAGGCTTTAGGAAGACTTTGTATTATCTTGTTAATCCCAACAAAGATGGCAAAGTCTTTGCTAAAACTGTTTATGACTATAGTCATTGAAATCGCCTCTTCACCTTGTATAGATAAGCAACCAAGATCTTGTTCTATATTCTTCAATATATTATGGAATTCCTCCTAAGATATCACCCAATTATATTTTCCCCAAAATGAAGGCAAATGATACATAGCAATATAGTTCCAATCTTCTCTAAGGTCATCTATTTGCTTAGTGGCCTTCTCGAATTCTTCCCGCATCACTTGCATCGTGACATGCTTTTCTCTTAACATATAGAGAGAGAAAACACATTGATCTCTATCAGGCAGATCCAACTATCCCAAAGTTCCATATTCCAAGGTGTTTATAATATCAATGAATGAATAAATATCCTTCAATCTTTCATCGAGAGTCAAGGATGTACTTTTCACTTCTAAATTTGCATTCTTAATAATACCCTTTTCACAGTATAAGAGGATCTCAACGTAGGCTGAGACTGTCAAGATATTTTGTCTAATTTCCCTCCATATTTTCCCACTTTCCTAAATTAACACTTTTTTACATGTGTGGGTAAGTTTAATCACTTCCTATAGGGTCTTAATCTCACCATGTGATTCCTTTAGAGCCACTTGAATTTGTTCAATTTATTCATTTTTTCAATTTACCAAATTCTCTACTCTATATTCAACTCTTTCCTTCTCGGATTGGGTCAGTTCTAGCTCTTCCTTTAACTAATTTATCTTAATGCGTAGTAGTTGGGACTCTTCTGTCTCAGATGTTTGAGTAGAGTTAAGAGCTCGATCCACTGAGGCTTTGTATTCAGCCAAAAGCTTGAGTAGGTGTTCCTCTTTTTCGCGGGATTCTGTTCTTAGTAGCTTCATTTGTTTAAGGGTATCTTGGCATTATTCCTCCTTAATATGCTAGGCTATTTCCATCTATTGGAGACATGTTTCAACCTCTTCCTTTCTTTCAAACACTTGAATTAAAACATGAGGGTCACGATCAGATATTTTTAGATAGATTGTAAGGATTTGATCTCTTTTTCTTTTTCTTCTAGTAACTTATTAACGAGCCCAGTGTCTTTAGGCTATCTGGACTGTCGGAGTATTATTTCTTATAATTCTTTTATTCGATTTGCTTTTTTATTTAGATCCATGCATGCCACATGTAGCTGATCATAAACCTTTTCAAACATTGCCTGCATTTTTCTATTTCCTACAATTGAGTCCAACAATCTTTGTGCCACAATTTCTCCTGTGTATTGATGAAGATCGATAACATCCATATCAGGCACCTTCCCCAAGTTGATAGCTAGGGAATAAGTTTGAGATCCAAACACCTAATGGTTTTCCTTTATTTCTAGCTAGAAAACCGTGAGATTCAAAATATTCGCTTCGAAGTCAATGGTAGAAATAAAGCGGGGTCCACCTGTAGAAGTTGCACTTTAAAGTGTTGGAATCTCTGTTAACTGAGATTGTTTTGATAATACAACCAACTCTGCACCAGTCTCCATTACCTATTCTCCTTCAGTAAAAATGTGTTTAATTTCAAGGGCCTACGCCCCTGAATCTTTCGGCCTTGTGTCATTAATAACTTGTTGCATCTCTTTATCCAGTTTCTCTAACTCTTGTTCAAACATGTCATTGTCAATGTTGTCTTCCTTTTCCTTTACCCACCGCAACATTTCAAACGAAGTCACAATTTATGCATTCCTTTTCATTGTGGTGGCTAGAGCAACAGGGATGACGTTGATTACCTTCATCTATTTTTCAGTACAATTAGGAGTAACATAAGTTGTTTTCTCATATACTGTAGGTAAAGTGACACCATCTATGTGATATCACCCGTAGGTAACAAAACATTCACCACCTCTTCTTATTAGGGATTACTCTCATGAGAATAGGACGATAACCATGCATGTTTCTTTAATCCCGAGATGATTCCCAAAGGATCGTAATGTTAGCTACTTTCCTACAGGAATACGAAAGACAACGTTTCCTTTTCTAGGATATCTATAACATTTCTATTTTTGGCAATTAGAGGTGAAATTTCATACGGATAGTTAAATAATGCTCCTTTATTCTTAGGGACAAAATGTAATTCATTCACAATTGTTTTTTTCCTAAGAACCTCATCAGTAAACAATAAGGGCAAAACATACTTGGGTAGTTGAAATGGTTGCTTTTCAAAACCATATAAATGGATTACAGTGAAATTAGGGTATAAAAAGAAACTCCCCATACTTTTCTCTTTGGTAAGCCTTAATATTTTCCTTTGTGAAATTATGTCTACCATTTCCTTTGTTATTTTAACCTCTAAATGATAAGCAAAGAAATCCATATATTGGGAATAAAAGTGATGAATATGTTGAGGACAAATTACATCAGTCCACTTATAAATTTCCTTCTCTTTATTATCGACATCTATAATACTCATGAGGAGTTTGGTAGATAGAAAATAAGAGGGGTAATTGAAGAGGACTAGATGAATTAAATAGGTACAGTGGCAACAAGAGCTAAACATGATGGTAATAGATAGGTCAATTGTAAGAGCTTGGGTTAGATGCTTAGGAAAATTTATAGTCAGGCGGTCAGGATGGAGAGCGAGGATTCATATGGCTAAGAAGATGGACTCGTCCATTTTAGTATCATCTACTAATCTGAAGATAATAGAAAAAAGAGAGGTGAGTGTCTAAAACAAGGGTTTCAGGGATTGAGTTGATATGGGAAATTGCAATTTAAGCTCTAAAATGGGATTCCCGAGCAAGGTTTTCATAAATTTCAATTTATCATCTTCTGCCCAAGTAATAAATTCTTAGTCTAACCCCTTGTCAATTATGTCAAATCCTTGGGCAGGGAGTTCTAACATCTTCACCACTGTTTCTTCCTCTAATTTCAGGAAAACTTTACAGCTAGATTGAAAGAAAAAATTTGTTGTTCCAAGTCATAATGCCTAGCAAGCAACTGAATTGAGTCGGGATCAAAGTGAATAGAAGGGACAGTGGCATCTAAGATTCCAAACTTCAAAAGGAACATATCATCATTTGACACACTGGTTGAAAGGGTCAAATTCCTTTTAAGAGTAAGGACGTCAATAACACAGAATTTAGTATCTTGAACCCCAGCTAGCTTGTTTCCTAGAGCTTCCTTACTCAAAGACTCGGATAGTATCGAATTTTGTAACTAAATTATTAGCGCAGCAAAGTCTAGTAAATGAGAGTAACTTACCCGGTCAATCAAAAATAATTTTGCGTGCTGCACCCGCTTAGAGGTGAGCTTTTTCCATTGACAAGTCCTCAAAGTGGCGGAATGAGTGAATGAATCATAGAAATTTGATGGCATTAAGGTTAAATGATGGTTACGTAGATAATTAACGCATGCTATAACTGTCGCGCACTACATGGTGGAATGTCATCTAATTATATGGGCCCCACTGATTGGGCATCAGCGCGTGATTAAACTTCATGCAGATAAGAGCTCGATAGCCATTAATGATCGGAGTTGTCTATAATGCGACTTTTTGGAGATTCCGGTGACGGAATCCGGCGGAAGAAATTGAGGTTAAATCTTGATTTGTTGCAGTTAAAATGGTTTTTTAACTGCATATTTGGATTCAACACCCTGAAAAAACCCTCTGGGACACTTTGATTGTGCAGAAACTAGCTATCAAACTTGCGATTCCAATAAATTGCTGCCGGATTTTGACCGGAAAAACCCACCGGAAAGGCTTTCAAAAAGTCGCATTATAGACAACTGCTTAATGATCAAGTGGTCGGACAGTTGGGATGGTATCAAGTCAAAGGAGGGGGTTATCTATCGAGCATATCCTGAATCAATATGAAACGAGGATCATCATATCAGTTTCATTTCTACGATCATGATCTATTGGGTCTCGAGTTTGCGTCTAACTCTGGCGCATGTTTGGATGCAATAAGGAGTATGTGGAAGGCTACCGCACATCGAACGTTGGCCGAAAAAGAAATTTAATAAGATTTTACACTCATCAGAATTTTTAATAAGGTTAAATTTATGTCATGAACTATTCTTATGTGTGATATATATCATCGATTTCATAAGAAGATGAATCAGCCGCTCAAATCCGCGATTGCATTAACATCTATCTCGATTTCCTTAAACTCAAGAGGGTCCTAATTAGTTAATTATTTAATTTCGCCTTAAAGTTTTCGAAGGGGGGAATTTAGAGCATAACATTAGCTCCATCTGGAGATGGTCTTCCTTGTGAAGAATCAAGAATGGAGATCCAGTGCCTTATGTTGGGTTATGAAGTCTAAAATGAATGGTGACAGGGAGATTTCTATTGGGATAGATCTGTACTGACATCAGCCTCGTACTGATTCGACACGAATAGGATTTCTAAGATGCGATGGGTAAAAGTGAGGCATTAATGCAAAAACAATGTGAAATTATTAGGAGGAATATAACAAAACTATCGGTTTAAGCACTGGTCATTATCCCAGACTACCTGTAATAAGCTGAGTTAATTTGCGATGACGAGTGTTGCAGGCAATAGTGGAGGAAGGGGTGAGGCTGTCCACGAGAAATTAGACAGGTTATTTTTCTCGATGACAAAGATGGAGGAGTGAATGGTCTGGATCAAAGATAAGTTGCTACTTCTTCCTAGGATTTACAACACCTTTCAGGAAGTACTCACAGGGGAAGCAGTAGGGAGTATTCCTCCCGCAGACTCTGAAAATTTCAGCAATAACGTAATCCAAGTTTCTGACAGATAGATATCTTAGGACAAATTAAGCTACCTTCAAGGAATCATGTTGTGATAAAAAAAAAATTGTATAAATTGTAACAATAATGAGCTTATGACTCAAATTTTGATGGTTTTCATGGATTATGCCTCACCGGTTCTTGGCTTATTATATATGTCAATTTTTATAACTATATACTTATGAATGTGAGTTTTTCTTCATGAAATTGTTAGTTTTCTAATGAATGAGACATTTAGATGTTTCTTTGTTGAAGAATATTAATTTTCATTCATATAATTATACTTATGTTTTTTTAGTTATATATATATATATATATATATATATATATATATATATATTTATATATATATATATATATATATATATATATATATATATATTATATATATATATATATATATATATAGATTCCTTTTTTATAGTGGTGCATTGGGATGATAACTTTACAACATGTCCGTCATGTAATGGTTCAAAAGGGGACTTAGTACAGATCTAGCAACTAAACATTAGGACCTACTTAATAAGATTAATAATGGCAGTGAAGTTAGCATCGTTCGGAGACTTTAGCATATGGTTACATGATTTAAATACCTGTGAGATGACTAGTGTGTGAAATTATAGATTCATGGGACAAAAACACATAAAACATAAAATTTTGAACACCCCTTCAGGTTAGTTGCCACCAATGTCACTCCACTACCAACGAGCGTCCATAGCCTAGGCAGAGTCATTCATTGCTTCACACATAAGATTTACCTCCCTTGACCTATTTATCTTTATTGTTGGGCTTTCTAGTGAGCTTCAAATTTTTCTTTTCATTTGAATTTCACTTATAGCAATATAGCAGGAAGAAAATCACACTAGGTAATCCCAATGCCACTAGTGTCGCTCCATTGCCAGTGAGTATCCATAGCCCTAGCAGGGTCCCTAGCATACCCTGCAAAAGCCACAACATAAGGGAATGGGAAGATTATGCACTGAAAAATCAGTACCACTAACCTTGCTCTGCTTCCAGCAACCATCCATAGCTTTGGCAGAGGTTCTCAGCATACCCCATTCTAAGAAGGGAAGGTTATATATTTTGAATCATAGACTGGTGGTGGAAATTATCCTTGAAGGAGGAAAACAACCCGTTTCACGGCTTCATTGTTAGACATGATTGCAACATCACTGGAGGTCTCAAAGGGAATTTTAAATGTACGTAATTGTGTAGATAATCTCCAAGAATTATTAATGTTTATTTGAAGTTAGACTTGGTATTAACAGTTAATTTTCATGATCCAAAATAATGGTGCTTAAGAACCATATATGATTTAAAGGATGTAGAGTTATTGTAAAAATATCATAGTTTTAGATTTTCATTATAGAAATGAAATGACTAGTAATTATTTGTTATTTTTATTATTATTATCCTTTTTTTTCTTTTTCTTTTTTTAATATGTTTTCGATAGGTGAGGTAGTGTTTCAAAAATTGTCCATTTTCGGTGTGACCAACTTCTTCTCCCTCAAAATTTTTATGGGAAAATGAATTTTACCATATAATCTTATCGATTACGAATGGGCCTGGCCATATATTATCGAATTTTCCATGTTTGCCAGGTTCCTCATTCCTTTTATACCACTATAAAACCAATTTACCAAGAAGGAAAACCTTGTCCTTGGCACGTTTATCAAATTTTTGTTTAAATTTTGCTTGATGTTGATTAATTGTTTTATACACTAGGTCCCTTTATTGTTGTAGTTTGATCATTTGATTACTTCGCCTTTGAAGGTCATTAGGCTCTTCATTGGCTTTGTTGTAATACCCTCATCCCACATCTACCTAAGTAACTAGACAACCGCTGTAAACGTGAGAGAGAGGCCACTATGATTGGATTCGGCCTCTTATGTGACCTTAAGGAAGTGGAATCCACAGAAACATCACACATAGTCATCCAACATCAACTTCAGAATCCTCAGGAGAAATTTTAGCCACTCAGACAGCCTGTCCTTGGGCCCCACTGATGTTATGTAAATCGTAGGCCTCAGTCATTCTCATGCTATAGGAAAGGGAGTGACCAAAAACCCAAAGTCGCTCTCACAAGCTTACCTACCAGTGACCAGAGACCAAAATTGCCAATTTTGTGCCATCGACCTCGGTATTTAAGCCATGTTTTTAGCCTTAGATCTCAGGTCACTCCCAAAATGGAGTGGTAGCTTAAAATTAGTAAAAGTATAGGAAAGCAATGATGCAAAAGCAATAAGTTGAACAAGACCTTAACCAGACCCCTACTAGCCATGATAGGCATTTCGTCAAACATATCATCAACATGTAACCTACAAGTGCAAACAACATAATTAAGTGTAGGGGTCTCATACTTATTTGAGAATAGGTATGTACCATTTTTCCCTCATGTCATTTGTTGCATTATCATCTATTAGGCCATAGATACATTATCCATTCATTTACAAGTAAAAACATGTTGAGATCCATACATAGGTGTTGTCATAAAACTTACATATAACTAGCATAATAGGAACAGAGATATCATAAACATATCAGTTGTAAAATCCACATATACATCAATACACATGAAAATCAAGGGAATTTATTTCTCATTAATCAATGCAATAAACCAATCGATGATGGGACTACCACATTCCACCCAACCATAGATTGGTTGAGCCAAGTCTCTCTTCAGCCAATCACCCATGTGCCATATTCCAAGCATGAATGTGGAACTCATAGAACGCACTGAAAACAACAAGAAGCATGTATGCCACGAGAGTTCTCTACCTACACCATGAGGAATTTGAGTGCCTCCTAGTCTCTCAGGCTTTACTGCAACCCACAGTTTGATCCAAGGATCACTAGGCCCTACACTAAGACATACTCTCTAGGATTTACCGTACATCCCATCCTGGGACTAATAGGCCCAACAGAGATAAAATCCACCTCTTGACTTTACCGTATATCCCTCCATTCACCAACAAGGATTCCTAGGCCCACCGATTCACACAATCTAGCTTTACTGCAACCCACAATATGTTTCTTGGGTTACTAGGCCAGTGGATTTACCGTGATCCACAGTCGCTTCAGGGACCATTAGGCCATGTGTTTCTCAATTCTGGGATCCACCCCACTCAGCTTCAAATCCATCTGGCCATCCCACATTAATCGAATATGAGAAACCCATCTCATCAAAGCTATCAGGAAATGGCAAGGCTAGGCTAAAGAACGTTGTCACACTTGGAAAAACCTATGCCATGATAGAAAGAACCACATGCATTCCCATGCATGCCAAATCTAGAAAGGAAAACACACATGCAAGTTGATACCTGCAATGAAGCCTGCTGTAGTTTCTTGATCTTGCCTTTCCCTACTTGATCTTTGCTTCCTCTTTCCTACTTTGACTTTCTTGCTCCAACGCAAAAGTGCTCCAATAAACTCTAAGTGTCCAAGAGTGAGAGAGAGAGAGAGAATAATGAGAGAGCTCCAAAACTCAACTAACAAAAGGTTACCAACTAATCCTCATAAGCCTTTTTATGAATGAGACCTCTATTTTCTTCATTTTCCTTCAATTTCCTCCTCACATGCAACATGTGACCTTTCACCTTCCTTTTCTCCTAATTTCCATTATTTTCATAAATAAATGTGCCAGAAATTCCATTTTCCCTTCCAAAGCCTTAGCCATTGCCTCTGCCAATTTCCTTATCCATGAACAACCAAATGAACACCCCATAAGATGTCTTTCCCAGCATTCATCTTGGAATAAGTGTCCCATCGACCGTGGTTATTGTTTTTAACTTTTGTTACATGGAATTTTCACCAGGGTTGTTATATTTTCACCAAGGTTGTTACATTCTTGCAGATCAGTTGAAAGGGTGAAGTATCAATGGACTTCTTAGTGCTAACTTTGTCTGCCCATACGACGTATTTTAGTGTTGCATGCTAATTATGTTTTTTAAAATTTTCTTTAAAATGTTAATAATTTTTTTGTTGGTGGACTCGGCAAGCTCGTTCCCTTGGGGGTAATAGGATGTCGAATGTCTCAATATTACTTCATAATTGTCACAGAAATTCTGAAAAGTTGTTGAACAAAAAGGTTTAGCATTGAATATGTTTTTCTGTTAGGAATTCCATCACTGCTTTACCGTTAATCTTATTTGATGGGATGCCTTCAACGCATTTAGTGAAATAATTGGTAGCAATGATTATCCAATGGTGTTGACCATTGGAAGGAAGGTGAATTTCTCCAATGAAATCTAGACCCCATTGTTGAAAAGGATCTTTGGTTATGACGGGATTTAGAGGTAAAGTTGGAAGATTTTTTTTACCTACAAATATTTGACATTGTTGACAAACTCTCACCTTTTTATTCACGTCATGGAAGAGATTGGGCCAATAGAGGTCACTTCGGAGAATCTTATGGGTAGTAGCTTGCCATGTGAAATAGCCACCACAGACTCCACTATGATGCTATGTGATTAAATAATCCACTTGGGAGGGTAATATACAGTTTATAAGTACACGCACTAGATCTTTCCAATATAATCTACCATTTATAATACAGTAATTTACAACCTTCAATTTTAAAGAACGTCGTGCGGATTTACTCAAGGACTTTGGCAACTTCATAGTATGAAGATAACTTATAATATCACTATACATTTCAGATGAAGAAAAATTTGGGTGAACGGTGGTAGGGGATGAAGTAGATAGCAGCAACCGTAACTACTTATCCTATTGATCTTCATTTTCTTCCGTCATAGTTTTGAGATAATATTGATCCATGCCTAATGCATTGAGATTGGCTTCAGTTAGTAAATTAGCCAATCCTTAGCCTTTCACAATATCAATAGGTTTTAACTCTAGATCATATTCCTGGACTCTATCTATCCACTTCCCTCTTCTCCCCTCTGTATTATGTTGCAAAAGAATGTCTCTCATTGTAGGGTGTGGAAGATATATTATGGACTTAGCCAACAAGAGTATTCTCTAAAATATTTGAGGGTCTTTACCAAAGCATAGCCTTGTTTATCTATTATGTTGTATTTATGTTTTTCATGCTGAAGAGCCTTGCTAAAAAATGCTACAAGTTGTTCATATCCTGCTGATTATTTTGTAACAGAACAACAGTTATGGTATGTTCAAAGGTAAAAGGGAAAATAATAAATTCTTCTTTATAATTTGGGCTAATTAGGACTAGCACTTCCATAATAGTGGTATTGATTCTTTGAAAATATTCGTTTTATTCTTCATCCCATTTTATATCATTTCCATTTTTAAGCATTCAAGTAATATTTTTAACTATCTTTGTGAAATTTGGGATAAATCCTCGCAGGAAGAGAAATGGTCTGGATTGCATATACCCTTTTAGGATCAATCCTAACTCCATGTTGTGACACAATATACCCCAGAAAATTTCCTTCGATCATGGGGAAGGAGGATTTTTTTGGATTTAAAGACAAACCATACCTTCGGCACTTGCGAAAAATTACTTCTAGGTTCTTCAAGTGTTGGTCGTCACTCTGGGAGAAGGAAGTCGTAACATCTAGATAGATGACTATAAAACAATCTTTCTCATTAGTGAAACCAATATCCATCACCCTCTAGAAGGTGGCCCCAGCATTCATTAACCCAAACGACATCTTTTGCTACATGAATGTTCCCCAAGGGGTGGTGAAGGTAGTCTTGTGCATATCATCCTCATGGACAACAATCTAGTTATACCCAAAGAATACATCCAACATGGAAATACGGGTTGCCCCTACCACTTGTTGTAAGATGGCATCCATCTTGGGAAGAGGATAATTGTCTTTGAGTGAGGCTTGATTAAGGTTTCTGAAATCTATGCATAGTCTAATTTCACCGTTCTTTTTCCTAACGTGGACCAAATTAGCTACCCATGTGGAATAACATAGTGGAAAAATAATCTTGGCATCTAATATATTTTTAATTTCTTTCTCAATGGAGGGAAGTAAAAGGGGGTTGATGTGTCTAAGCTTTTTTCTGAATGGCTTGACTCCTTCTTTTAAAGGGATATGGTGTTCTATGACACTCTAGTCATATGTTTTGGGGTCATCGTAAGACCAAGAAAAGACATTGGTATATTTAGACAAAATCTCGACATATTAATCTTTTATATCAAAGGGTAACAGTCAAGATAACTTAATTATCTTACTTTCGCCAATATGCAATGTTCACTAACTCTACTTCTATTTTAGGAGGTTTTAATTTCAGGTTGGAAACAACATCATTTTGATCAAAAATATTCTGCAAAGGGATCAGTCCCCTAGGAATATAATTATTTTTTGATTGGATTACATCATGTTTGTCAATTTTAGTTTTAATATTTGAGATGTTAGCACTCGCTTAATCGATTTATTCGTCCTCGTTTATGTAAGAATCTAAAAATTCACCAATCATCTCGAAGAATTTTTTTAATTTCTTGATCATCTTCAAATACTTGCCAATGTTTGATGTTATCGGGTATATAAGGTCTATAGAGGAATTCGATCTCAAATCTTCATTTGAGGCGAGCGGGAGGGGTAAAAGTAGTGGTAGTAACAGTAAGAGCATCAACTAGTTGATTTATTTCCCTAGGGATAGTAGTAAAATTGATAGTGAAAATAAGTTATCAATTAAATCCCAAACTTGATTCTTATAATCTCACAATCAAGGATGTTTAGTTTGACATTTATTTGTCACTTGTTTTATTACTAACTCTGATTCGTCAAAAATTGATAGATTTTGAATGCCTAGCTTGTGGGTAGTCTCTAACCCAAGTACTAAAGCTTCATACTATGCTATATTATTGGTAGTCTCAAAATCTAATATAAAAGATTAAGTAATACTACATTGATATGGCAGTACCAAAACAACACCTACACCGGATCCTTCCCTAGAGGAGGCCCCATCAAAGTACATTTTCCAAATGTGTTATGTGGAATTTTTAATCTAGAGATAAATACAATTTCCCTAGGTGTGTAGCTGCACCTAGAACAACAGATTTAAAGCTCTTAACCTTTTTCCATATAAGATAAATAAGACAAGGGAACTACTTTTTATCTTTCGCTTTCCCTTTGTCTCCTTTGTATGGCTCCTGTCGCTCCTTCTCGAACTTAATCCACTCGACAAGTACCTGCAATCATAAACAAAGGACAAAAACCAATCAAAGTAAGAGATCTATCTACTATAAGCAAATGGCATCGAAGGCATTTACACATATAATCATCATACATAAAGACAAGAATATGGGAAAAGTGTAAACAACTTTATTAAGTAGAAGTAAGAGTTACAACCATGAAGTCCGATCCAATGTCACTCCTCCAGCTTGGGTTCCAACCAACATCACTTCAAAATCACAACACTCTTGAAGCATAACAATACTTGCTTACAATCTCAAACCTCACACCAACAATATCTCCTTACAAATTCTCAAAGTATATCCCCTGATCACTTAGATGAGTGCTCAATTTATAGGAAAATGGAGGAGGTTTGGTCATAAATGAGGGTATTGAATGGCCTTCAAAACTTAGAGTTAGTTTCCATGGAGGAAGGGATGAGAGGATATGAGGTTACTTAACTCATTCCCTATCCAATTTTGAGCTCATAGGAGATGATAAGTGTGGGAATCTTCTAGAAGACTCCAGAAGATAAGAATATTCCCATAACCCTATGAGGATTTCACTCAATCTCGCCCAACGCAGGTCAAAGTGGGCCTAAGTTCTCTGAAATGCACACTGACATGGGCCCACTTGCACTAAGGTGCACTTACACCTGACCAAGGCTACGCTGGTCCCTCAAGGAGGCATTTCTGGAGGGCTTCAGGCCAAGAAACTCTTAGGTAAGGAGGCATTCAAAGTGATGACTTGTCTAGGGCAGGTAGCAACTGAATTAGGGTTTGATGAGCCCCAATAGTACTGATCTAAATGATGGGAGTGATGTTCCCAAATGGATCTATAACAAAATGGAATTGGAATCTTCAGGTGGGGGGATGGAGGCGTCTTTCTCACAAACAAAGGATTTTTCCTCGTCTGAAACAGTGAAGACGAAATTTCCCATATTATCGTCGAAGGTATAAAGCAGTGAGTTCTTGGGATGTTGTTATGAACTAATATTATAAGTCAACCTAGATTCTTTGTATAATTGGTGTGTTCCCCCTCCAAATATAGGTATGGTGGCATAGGAAAGATCAAGTTGCAGTGAACCACTGAGCTTTGCACCCCAACTCCTTGATAGGAGCATTCCATAGTTAGGAGGGGCATTAGCTACCACTATGTCCATAACGATACTTTTAACAACCTGGGCCATAACTACAACCAATTCTTTAATTACACCTAGACATTTAACTCTTTGGGAGTTGAAAGAATATAGATTGTGATACTCCCGGGTTATGGTTAGTCTGATTTTATCCATAATTTCTTTGGGCGTGAGATTATGAGATGCGCCAGAATCTAGCATACAATTGTGAAAATTCCAATCGTGAATCTCCAGGCTAATGTAGCAGGGGGTAACTAAATTACCATATATTAGGTTCACATGGCCAAGATTAATCATGGGAGCATCGTCTTGGACATTAATAACATTTGTCAGCCCCATTTCTTGGGTTGGTTGATAGGAAGTCTTGAAAGAAGAATCAATTTCTTTCTTCTAGTTAGGAATCTTTACGACTTCAGTTAAAGGCATACTAATTTTGAGTTTGTTCATTTTGTTCTGTAGGATGAAATTTCATGCAAGACGTGGATAAACCTCAGGTGGGTTAGGCTTATGAGGCATGAATGACTTATCCTTACACATAATGGGGCGTTGTCTCGGTTATTTCTACAGGACACGGCCCTTCCTAGGTCTGAGGTTATATTTATGTTGGAATTAATCTTCTAGTTGCCAAGTTGAGGATCCCAAAAATCCTATTCTAAATAATCAGAGGTGTCTTGGTCGTGCACCTCAAAGGTATTAATGGAATTTACATTAGGGTACTCCTCCTCTTCTGGGTCCATCTGCTGACTAGCAGCATTATCGTCATAATCATCAATGAGGTTAGCATTTTTTCTGAGAATAGGTTGAATGTGAGGCTCATCTGGCCTTTCCCCCTTTGCAACATTTGCAGAGGACGTTGATAACAGGCTTGATTTTTGGGTGGAAAATTGGGATTTTTTTTTTTGCGGATTAGGATGGAAGTTATGTTGTACAAGGGAGTTCGAAAGAGGTGGAGGGACTGCCCTCTTTCCAACCTCAAGGCATTAGATTTTATTAGTTAATGACTTAATAAGCTTTGACATTTCCTCAATTTTCTTTACCTTGGTAGGATGAGGAAGCATGAAGTTACAGCGATGTATCAACCATCTCCTTTTTCCCTTCAAATCGATTATGACGAGAATAATGTTTCCCAGTAGCAATGAGGTTTCCCTCACAAGCACAAGCCTTAGATTGTGCATCAACTAAAGTAGTTGGTTCTCTTTATCGCAAAGCATATAATAAGTCATCATCGAGAGCTATGGAATAAGCCATGACTATGGTGGTGTCAGATGGTCACACATCAATAGGTAAAAGGTTATAACATTTCGTAAATCTCTTATTAAAATCAGGGACTAACTCGCCAAGTTTTAATTTTAAAGCAAAAAAAATTGTGAGCCACCACTAGTTACTCTTTTTTACACCATATCATTTTAAAAATAGCTCAATCAACCTATCCATAGTATTGATTTATTTTGGAGAAGAGTTATAAACCATTTATGGGCTTCCCCTTCCAAGCTTTGTAAGAAAAGTCTCATACAAATATCGTCATATTTGATGCCTAAATTCTCACAGTATTCTTGAAATTTAACAGCATGTTCTTTGACAGTCCTTTCCCCTTCGTTATCAAACCTAAGTAATTTTTTATCATATTTTGGGGGAAAATCGTGGAGCTTCCCCTGCAGATTGAGGGGACGATATCGAGAATTCACTCAAACATTCATGGGTAGTGGAGTAGCAAAGGCAGTAAAGATTGATAAGGAGAAGGCAGTGGACTATTCCATGGAGTGGATGGGATAGGTACAAATGAGTAGGTAGGTTGAGAAGTTGATGATAAAGGTAAAGAATGATGGCTTATATCAGGAGATAGAGAAGAAATATTTTTTGGTATCCTTGGACTAGGTGACAATGGATGATTTTACCTGAACTCGTGAAGGCGTCTCCTCCTATTGGCTATGGTAACCAACAATTTCGGGTCTTCTAAAGGAGAGTGACTAACCTCCGATGTAGACCTAGTTAACCTTCGGGGAGTATCCAAATTTAAAATTAACCTAGGTGACTAACATGCGGCATGCTAATTCACTAGTAATCTTACAATCGTATATTCACATATCACTTTTATATCTAACAACTCAAGATGAAAGCTAGTAAATTGGCTTTTATGACCAGCTAAAGATAAGAAATAAAATAAGCGTGACTGATAAGGTACCTAGGTAGCGATGAACATGCACTTCCATTGTAGACCCAGATCATTTATTGTTATCGTCGTCTAGGAGCGTTAGGTTTTGGTTGTGCTCACTTGTCTTCTTGCGCCAACACTTCCCAGTTTTGGTGAAGCTTTTGATGATTTTGGGAAACCTGCAAGGCGAGTTCATACAGACCATTTAATATATTGCATTGATCATCCAAAACAAAAAAGAATATGTGGTTGAATAGGATTATAATTATTCATCCACTAATTCTTGAATTAATCACTCCACCACAACGGTGCGAAAAGAATGTTAGTGCTCAAATCATCCCCACATATGAACGAATCGAATACTCATTCACTGAGAATTGAGAAGTCCTCCCACTCTAGGTGCCATAGGCTGAACTCTAGTGCACCACAGGGGTAACCCTGATAATAGTTATATAATTTTCAATAGGCAAAGATAATAAGGTCATTTATTGATAATTTCTTCATTGTAGTAACTTTATGGTATTAACAGAAGAGAAATTTCTATCAGAAACACTTCCTGAGAGCTATAACCCAGATGTGAAAGATGAACATTAACAAACAAACTTCAAAATTTTATTATAACAAGTTTAAAAAAAAAAAACTAAAAAAGGAACAAACATCAAAAGTATGAGATGTTGAATCATTCAAATATGATAAGAAACCATTGCAACATGTACAAATATCTTCCAAATTCCATCCCAACTATCTGAAGACAACCATGTTCAATAGTAAATATTCAAAACATAACTTGCGGAGATGAAATGGAAATTTATATATTTTGAAATGTGAAAAACATGATATATAGACGAATCACAAAATGTAACAATGTAACAATCGTAAAGATGAAATAATAATTGTTTTAAGTCAAGAGACAAGATTCTAAAAAAAATGGCAATCAAATGTTGGTCATCTAATCATTCATATCGATAGTATGATATCAGAATATGAATAACTAAACGAAATATTTCTCTAAACAAGAACAAGTCTCAGATTTATATTTTTGTGATTGTTACGCACACACAAATGAACAAAACAAAATTCATCTAAAACACCAAGGAAATCCTTCAATAATGTAATAATAGACTGTGTAAAATGTACAAGCAATTTCACAAAATTGAAAATTATCATTTTTGTCAATCACCCCCCCCCCCCCCCACGCCTTTACGGGAAACAGGGCCTTAAATAATTAGCTTGGAATATAAGTGATTGAATAATTTTCTCAAATGTAGCAAATTCGAATTTAAAATAAAATAACTCTTAGAATTAAAGTGTATGCATCATGACGCCTTCACGGCTTTGGATTATTGACTTTCTTCATTTTTCCCATAGAAGAGAGCATATGGGCCCCACACACCCTAGCTATAGGTGCCTAAGTTGTAATTAAAGGAATTTCACTCCAGTCTTATGGCTGCTCCATTATAGATTGCATTGGTGGAACTGGTTGAAAATCTTGAATTGTTGAGGAGACCTATTCAATAACGAGATTTTGTTTAAAATGGTTTCTCAGCTTAACCATTTTATCCCATTCTACGGCTGGCAACCAAGGAAAAATCTTATATTTTGTTATAACCACCACCAATCATGATCTGATATGATATCATGTTTTAGGAAGTCTTTGTATTATCTTTTTAATCCCAGCCAAGATGTCAAAGTCTCTGCTAAGACCATTTGTGATTATAATCGTTGAAATCTCCTCTTCACCTTGTATAGCCAAGCAACCAAGATCTTGGTCTATATTCTTCAATTTATTACAGAACTCCTCCTAAGATATCACCCAATTATATTTTCCCCAAAATGAAGGCACACCAAACCTTCCAAGATAGTTCCAGTCTACTCTAAAGTCATCTATTTACTTAGTGGCCTTCTCAAATTCTTCTTGCATCATTTGCATCGCAGCATGTTTTTTTGTTAACATATAGAGAGAGAAAACACATTGATCTCTAGTAGGCAGATCCAACTCTCCCAAAGTTCCATCTTTCAAGGTGTTGATAATATCAATGAGTGAATCAACATCCTTCAATCTTTCATCAAGAGTCGAGGTTGTACTTTTCAATTCTAAGTTTGCACTCTTAATAATACCCTTTTCACAGTCTGAGAGGATCTCAATGTAGGCTCAGACTATGGACATATTTTTTCTGATTACCCTCCATATTTCCCCCTTTACCTGAATTAATACCTAGTTACCTATGTGGGTAAGTTTAATCACTTCCCGTAGGGTCTTAATCTCACCATGATATTCCTTTAGAGCCACTTGAATTTGTTAAATTTCTTCATTTTTTCAATTTACCAAATTTTCTACTCTATATTCGGCTTTTTCCTTCTCGGATTGGGCCAGATCCACTTTTGTTTTAACTGAGTTATCTTAATGCATAGTAGTTGGGACTCTTCCATTTCAGATGTTTGAGCAGAGTTAAGAGCTCGATCCACCAAGGCTTTGTATTCTGCCAAAAGCTTGAGGTGATGCTCTTGTTTTTCATGGGATTGTGTTCATAGTAGCTCCATTTATTTAAGGGTCTCTCGGTGTTCCTCTTGCTTGAGATGCAAGGCTATTTCCATCTCTTGGAGACATGTTTCAACCTCTTCCTTTCTTTCAAATGCATGAATTAAAACATGAGGGTCATGATCAGGTATTTTTAGAATAACTTGTAAGGCTTTGATCTCTTTTTCTTTTTCTTCTAGCAACTTCTTAACGAGCCTAGTGTCTTTAGGATATACAGACTGTCGAACTATTGTTTCTTCTAATTCTTTTATTCGATCTTTTTTGTCTTTAGAGCCATGTGTGCCACATGCAATTGATCAGAAACCTTTTCAAGCATTCCCTGCATTTTTCTATTTCTTGCAGTTGAGTCCAACAATCTTTGTGCTACAATTTTGCCTATGTGTTGATGAATATCGATAACATCCATATCAAACACCTTCCCCAAGTTAATAGCTAGGGAAGAAGTTCGAGATCCCAACACCTATTAGTTTTCCTTGATTTTTAGCTGGACCACTGTGAGATTCAAAATATTCGATTCGAAGGCAATGGCAGAAATAAATTAGTGTCCACCTATAGAAGTTGCACCTTTAAGTGTTGGAATCTCTATTAACTGAGATTGTTCCAATAACACAACCAACTTTGCACTAGTCTCCATTACCTATTCTCCTTCAGTAAAAATATGTTTAATGTCAGGGGCCTGCGCCCCTGAATATTTTGAATTTGTGTCATTAATAACTTGTTGCATTTCTTTATACATTTTCTCTACCTCTTGTTCAAATATGTCAGTGTCAATGTCTTCTTCCTTTTCCTTTACCCTCAGCAACATTTTAGAAGTAGTCATAGTTTCCACTTTCCTTTTCACCATGGTGGCTAGATCAACAGGGACTGCATTGATTACCTGCATCTATTTTTCAGTACAACTAGTAGTAACATAATTTGGTCGCTCATCTACTGTAGGTACAAGTGGCATCGTCTATGCAATATCCTCCATGGGTAACAAAACGTTCACCGACTCTTCTTATTCGGGCTTTCTCTCATGAGAATAGGCTTATAACCCTACCTATTTATTTAACCCTGAGATGATTCCCAAAGAACTGTAATGCCAACTATCATCCTGCAGGAATCTGAAATACAACATTTCCTTTTCCAAGATATGTATAGCATTTTTAGAGGTGAAATTGTATACGGATAGTTAAATAATGCTCCTTTCTTCTTAGAGACAATATGTAATTCATTCACAATTGTTTTTTCCCAAGAACCTCATAAGAAAACAATAAGGGTGAAACATACTTGGATAGTAGAAAGGGTTGCTTTTCAAAACCATATAAATGAATTACAGTAAAATTAGGGTATAAAAATGAAATCCCTATACTTTTCTCTTCAGTAAGCCTTAATATTTTCCCCTACTCCTCTGAAATTATGTCTACCAATGCCTCTATTATTTTAACCTGTAAAGGACAAGAAAAGTAATCCATATATTGGGAATACGAGTGAGGAATACACTAAGGATAAATTACATCAATCCACCTATAAATTTCCTTATTTTTATTATCAACCTCTGTAATACTCATGAGGATTTTGGTAGGTAGAAAATAGGAGGGTTAATTGAAGAGGACTAAATGAATTAAATAGGTACATTGGCAATAGGAGCTAAATAGGATGGTAGTAGATAGGTTGATTGTAAGGGCTTGGTTAGATACTTAGGAAAATTTATCATCTGGCGGTGTGGATGGAGAGTGTGGAGTCATATGGCTAAGAAGATGGACTCGTCCATTTTAGTGTCATACGCTAAATCAAAGATAATAAAAAAAGGTGAGGTGAGTGTCTGAAAGAAGGGTTTCAAAGATTGAGTTGATATGGAAAATTGTAATTTAAGCTATGGATCAGGATTCTCGAGCAAGTTTTTTGTTGGGTTCGAGATCCCCCAAGGGATGTTTTGGGGCTAAGAGCCTATATTTTGGTCAAAAGATGTAAATCTGGTATAAAGATTCTGCAATTTGTGGGCACAGAGTGCAAAGTTGTAAATGAGTCATAGGGTCGTCCGCCCTCAATTTTGTAATGTAATGTCGACTTTAGAGATCTACCCATGGTCCGCGGACCATGGGATTGTATAAATAGAGTGAGGCTCTAAGTTGTAAGTTAGCAATAGAAATAGAAAGAGAAATGATGAAGAATTGAGTCTTATCTAAGTGTAGAGTCGAGTCTTGGGTCGTAGAGTAGGAGAAGGCTCTGCAGCTCAGTGCGCAAGGCAAGTCGAGTCTATAACCATTGGAGAAGTAATAAATAGAAGTTTCATATCATTTTTGTGTATCTTTTTCCTTTTTTGTGAATTGAATGTATTGGGTATAATTGCAATTTCACTACTTATATGGTGCACGAACTTATATGACTGTGTTGATTAAGTGAATATAAGATAAAGTATCTATTTACGCAAAGTTAACTAACAGTTATAAGAAGATAAGTAATATTTGTGGTGTAACTTGGGGAAATAGAAGAAATCACTGCCCTAGCAGTGCGAAAGCACCTTAACACCTCGGTAGGTCTGTGTGAAGGTGATTATAACAGATCGCGAAGGCCTCTCAGGTCAAGGCAATGCACGAAGTGACTTGTGCGAAGCCATTCACGGTTGGAGTAAATCGACCCCTCAGACATCTCCATGGTGCGGAAACTTGGTTCCATCATCCCCCCATACTGCTTCTGGTGAGAATTCAATCCACACGCCATGGGCTGATGCTGAAAGGGCCAGTAGTGTATGGATTTGTTTGGCTAATTAACTTTGAACCTGGGTCAGGCCCCATCAAGCCAAAAAATGGTTCCATTGTCGGGACCGGAATCTGCATAGAGATGTCTGATGTCGTATCATTGGAATCAAACTAAGAAGGAAGTTAAAGGTTGGCTGGATAGGAGGATTCACAAGTTCATGGTGCAGGAGAATAGGAATCCGCGACTCACAAAAGAAGAGTGGTTAGATTGTTACCAGTACATAGAGATCCACGAAATCTTTTTCGCATCTTTCCCTACTGGATTGTATGAGTGGATCGTGAAGCTAACAGATAGCCAAGGAAGGTGGAAGCTCGACAATCCTATTGTGTAGACCCCAGAGTTGATGTGCATATTGGAAGCATCGGAGGATAAGATCGTTCGCGTTGTTGATCATTGGCTCAACCAGATTATAGGAGGATTCATTACTAAGTTCGCGGTAGATACTTCAGTCAGCTATAGTGAGGCAGAGCGACGCTTTCTCAAAGGACTGCGAGGTAAGTATGTAAAGTCTCTGAATAGTTGGATTAAAATGCTATTGTGTGAAAAGAGGGTTATGCAATTACCTTGATGTTTAGAGCTACACGAAATGGAAAAACCTACAGAAATGAAGGAAGTAAGGGACTAGAGAATAACCCTTTGATTTCACCTCCGTGAGGGGATGAGGAAGAGCTCACAAAGGTCTCACCACGAAGTACGATCCATTTGATAAGGCAGAGGATTCCACGCATCCCACCCTCGCCCACACCACCACCAGCTTCACCACTTTCACCTCCGTCTTCACCCGTACCACCTATGTTTCCACCGTGAGTCAATATCGCAAGCAGGATAAAGTTGTCTGTGTTCAAGGGAGTGGAAAATGAGGATTTGGACCAGTTTTTGTTCATGATAAGAGTCGTATGAGAAGCACAGGGAGTTACATATGATAATATAAAGAAAGTGACGCCGGTCAATGCCCTGCAGGATCGTGCGTTGACCTAGTATATTAAGCATTCTAATGACAACCTGAATGCAGGAATCGCGGATATCCAAATTGCGCTAAATAAGGAATTTAGCAGGCTGAAGTCAGAGGCGCAGTCAATCATTGGGTTCAAAGAAATCACGATGCTACCAGGTGAAACTACTTGGGATTTGGATCAGAGATTGAAGTGTATGATTCGCGAAGCTAATATGAATCTGACAGATGGACAACATCATGAATGGTTTGTAGCATCATTAATGCACATTTAAGGAGTGCGTTATCGCAGCAAAAGTTAATGACTCAGGCAGATGCCTTAGAAATTGTGATGAGGTTGCATGACACCCCGATGCAGGATCCTAACTTGGGATTTCAGCAGATCCGCGCGCAGTTGAAAAACTTATGCCTTGAGATGCAGAGCCTAAAACAAGATAGGACAGCCCAACCAGAAGTGCATGAAGAGGTGTGGTGCGTAAAATGCAAGGGTCAAGGTCATGATAAGGACCATTTCCTAGTGATCACAAATTACCGCATGGGAGGAGCACCAATGTCGTTAAGGCCGGAGGCATAAGCAGGACCTAGCACGAAGCCTGCTTTGTGGTGCGCGATTTGTCAAAAAGGAGGGAAACATGCTATGGACAACTACCATTTGTTACAAAAGTATACACAAAATTCGCAATAATTGTTCTGTAACTTTTGTAGGTCAGTAGGACATGATGAGCACACTTATAGAAGCTATGAGTTAATGATGGATAGAACTCTCACCTACAAAGTTCAAGCCGAAACGTAGGCCCTAGACCAGAACACAAGAGTGGAGCGAACAGGATTTCAAGGGCACAGATGAGGCCGAGGTGGAGGAGGACCCGGAAGAGGTTGCAGACAGCTGATATGCTACAATTGTGGAGGGCCAGGGCATTATGCCCATGATTGTACAAACCCAACGTGTCCATCATGTCTGTATTGTACCTTGTTTGATCATGAGATGGAAGATTGTCCTACGCTGATGGCTAGGATACACGACAAGGGAGCGCTATGGCCTCCCTTTACTTAGAACTTGTAGATGATAAGGTCTGAGTCACGTGAGGAAGATCCAAATGTGAACATTGTGCTCCGAAGGGGAATCGCGATGGGAGATGATAAAGGCAAACAACCAAAAGATAGTACTTGGGTTCACAAGGCTCCAACAAAAGAAGGAGAGTTTGATTTGGAGCATGCTAAGGAAACCTTCATGGAAGCTAAGAAGATCTTCGTTGATGCTTCCACTTCAGAAAGAAAAGATAAACAAGAGCCAGAAATGGACCCATCTATGCTTACGATGTTCCTGGAAACATGCATGAAGCTATTGCGCGATATTAAGGCTATAAAGGGACTACATGAACTCATTAACAGATGTGCTGGGACCACGACAGGAGAACCACGCATAGTCTGGAATATTGGAAAGCATAAGACAAGGACAGGAAGAGAAATGAGGTTAACCGAGCAGATTAGAGAATATTAGATGGACCAAGTAATTTTGGATTTAGGATCGAACATGAACATTCTGCCGAAGCAAACATGGGAGTGCATGGGAAGGCCTATGCTGTAATGGTCTCCTATTTAGCTGCGAATGGTGAACCATGGGGAAATTGCAGTGAATCACTATGGATATTGAGGGAGCGAGTGCGCTAGCAAACTTTGAAGTAATAGAGATTGTTGATGACATCAATCCCTACCCCATGCTCTTAGGAATTGATTGGGCCACTGAAATGAACGGGGTGATTAATTTGAAGAAGCGCAAGATGATTTTTGAAAATAAGTCATTATGCGTAGTTATACCTTTGGACCCTGTGGAAGGCTCACACTATATAGAGCCGGTGCGTGACTATGAAAGCGACAATGATTTGGACTGCATCTACAAAATAACCACTTGAGAGAAATATTGGGTAAATCCCACCACAGATTGATGGATCTCATGGGAGCGCAAAAGCTCCTGTACGTCGGATTCTGATGAGGAGATAGAGCGATGGCAGAACCAGTTACACAAGGTAACCACACTGAACTGTAATATGATGACAAGATCACTGCGTTGTGTATCGATGGAAGTGAGGGATTTTCCTACTTATGATGGGTTAAGTGAGATAGATACTTTCCTAGATAAGTTTGAAAGGGAGGTGTCGGAAAAGCAATGCTTCCAGGCTTTGAATTGGGTACTGTGCGCTACGCTCACGAGGCAGTGCGGTATGCACAAAGGGAGCTTTAAGGACTATCACGAATGTAGGAGAATGATGCACACATGGTTTGGGAAGCCTAGAGTGTGATTGACAGATAAAAACAATGGGCATGATAATCCATGCACACATCTAGCTAGGTGGATGCCGACATATGGAAAACAACCTAAGCGGAGGCACATGAACTTCACATTGAGAGGTATGGTCAATAACCATGTGTTGGAGGGACAGATGTGTAGTTGGATCTTAAGGTTGGATAGACAGTGCGCTGAAAGAACAATACCGCAGAAGGTTATCCACGCGGAAGCATTTGAAAAGGTATGCAATGCGTAGCGAAGTGGTTGGGACCTGCGCGTACTCAAACAGATGCCTTTTCGGTTGGTTGATAGAGTAGATGCCGTAATACCTATGGAGTCTATCATGTCTAGTCCGCACTTCGTGGTGCTTGCAGGGGTAACGAATCGTGGAGCCCTGGAAGAAAGGCTCGCGTTGTTAGAAGAGCGCAAAGACGAACAGTTGGGACTCGATGAGGAGATCCAGCAAGGTGACCTTAGGCTCCAAGAACTCATGAATGAAAGAGTTCGGCTGGGGGAGAAAACTGCCATAGTGCAAGCGGGAGTCAAGAATCTTGAGGAAGGAATAAAGAAGGAATTTCTTGATAGAAGTATCGTAGTAATAAAGCAAAATGAGCTCAATTACATTGACAAACTTAGGGACCACCGCTGAGAGTTTCTCAGTTTGCTACATGGGATGGGACTGTATGTTATTAAGGAAATCACAGATGGTAGCGCGATACAGTTGGAGAAGTTAAATAGTGAACTTTTCCCAGGGAATGTAATGGTAGTCGGTTGAATCCGTACACAGGTGGCCCGGCTAGCTGACTAGCTGCAAGAAGCATAGTCTTAGCATTCCAGGCAGCTGAAAGGAGGTGCGGGACTATAAACTACTATGCCCAAGAGCTATGTGATGTTAGGATTACGCGTAGTAGTGAGGTGACATAGTGTTGTGTAGGTAAATCCCCTCTGCGGACAGAGGCGATCCCACTAGCCTAAATGAGGTCTAGCAACAATCAAACAACGCTAACACGCAGGTTCCTAATTGCAAATTAAAGACCGATGAAGAGGGCGTACCTCGAACCCAACGCTAGTATTTGTAGAAGAGTCGTCGCTCACGTTCTTTCTCTCCAAGTGCTCACAATCCCCACGATCCTCGTGAATGGACACCTGCACATGCAAAGAACAATACAAATACAAGCGTAAAATCCAAGAGATGCAACTATATATCAGTCATAAAGGATATAACTCAAACATCATTATAAAGACAATAAGAGTGGAACCATAATGAAATTCGTCTATTATTATTGATAAACAAAGAAGAATACAACCAAGTTCTGACGTCAAATCCTCCTTTGGCTGGGTGATTAGCAACACATGCCTTGCAAAGCTTGTTGGGAATGGGAACAAGCCTCTCTCTCCTTGGTTACTTGGACAAGGGTCTCCTCATTAAAGATTTAGCCTTATGGGGATGAAGAAGGCCTCTTGTAGCATGAGCTTAGAAATTCTCAGACTTTGGGACTTAGAATTTGGAGCTTGAAGAGTAGAATTACTAACTAGCTTATCAAAGGCAAAAGGACAAGCTTATATAGAGAGAGGAGAAGGAGATAGGATCATCCACAAGATTCATGGGATTGGCCTTATCATTAGGAAGCTTCCGTGAGAGGTGGATAACTACTTCCCTTCTATGGAGATTCGAAGCCCAACTGAGCTAAATCAAACTGGAATCAGTTCATGAATATGTTAGGAAGAACCTTTTCAAGTTGGTTTGTTAAAAAATTTACCCAAATAGGTTGGCGCGAGTGCGACTTTGAGACAGAGCGCCAGCTGGCACACCCTCTTTGGAGGATTTCCCCCATTGGCGCAAGTGGTACACTGTGGAACAATGCCAATGGAAAAAGGGTTACTTTTATGGGTATTTTTCAGAAGGTGTCTTCAGGGCATATGAAGTACATACTCAAGGGGATACAATGCAAGTGTTTTCAAGTTATGTTACTACTCATAGGTCTCGGAATAAGTCCTCCAAGGTGCAGGAGAAGGGGTAACAGGGACGGTGACAAATTACTGTGTAACAGATGCCCCCTAAAGCATGAGGCCCGAGAGAGAGAGGGGTGAAATGCTTTACAAGAACATGGTCAACTGAAAACATGGCCGCTGGAGAACCTGCATGAAGAGGTACAACTGATATCTCAAGTACATGATGTATGTGGTATGGGCGCAACCATCCATAGCAGAGTACAGACAAATCTGGATCCAAGGTATGGACGCAGCCATCCAGAAAGGATCGATAAATAGACTCAGGCATGGTCGTAACCATTCAGTGAATGAGTCATGTAATGATCATAATAATCCACAAAATCGCAACCTGGATCTCAACAAACAAAATCCAGGGTCTTGTGCTCCATCTCAACCCAAAAAAAGTACAAGTTCAAGCATGCAAATATGGGAGTCAAAGTCAAACATGCAAGAACATTGTCTGATTACTAGTCAATGATGAAAACTGTTAACAGACGCGAGAGGTACCACCAATAATGACAATGGTCCTCAAGGTACTATAGGTACAATCTACGGCGTGCAATCAGTGAGCTAGCGTCGAACACCCGTAGAATCATTCGATCGGAGGCCAATAATGAAAACCTCGCGTCGAACATGAAGAAACTGCCATTGAGGCATGCAGGCTCCAAGGCACCTGAAGGGAATCTCTAAGTCAACTTCCCAGAAAATGAGCTAAATTCGATAGGAAGTGACCTTGATCGAAGGTGGGCCATAATGTTTCCCACATCATCGACATGAGATAGAGAAGGATAATATGTTTTGTGTGAGGTATCAGAGGGAGGTTGAGTATTCTGCAGAGGTCGACTTCTCTTGAACATATCGGTGGCATGACAGTGGATTTGGCAGTATTTGACATCAAATGATCATGGGTCATGATGATAGGGCAATGAGCAGATGAGGGGTCAAACAGGATAACCCAAACCCACGGAGGCAAGTGCAAAAACAAGATGAGATTTCCCCACGTAGACACGAATGCAGACAAGTGCCATGTTCAAGAGCGACATACTGCCGACATGACAATAATTGTGGTTCCTTTTTCCCCACCATTTCTGGCGAGTACCTCGGTTATTTTTGGATGACAAGCTTGACGGGGATAGCATATGCTTGGGATGCGTCATTTCGATGGAATCCAATGTCATTAAGTTTTAACGAGTCTGACAAAGGAAGAACTCGACATCTTTTCATGTTTAGAGAGTTTGAAAAGACAGCGGAAAAGTAAACTCCAAGGGTGTCCTTTTTCGTAAAGTTTGTCTCTCGAGCCTGAAAAAGTATAAAGCATTGCTCGAAAGAACCGCCCGACCATTACGATCGAGGAGTACTTTTCATGATTAGTGATCTCGACCTGAAAAAGTAAACAAGTGATCGAAACCACGTCGTTTTGTAATCGTTAACGAGCCTGAAACGACAAGGGCTCGACAATCTTTTCGTCTTTACACGGTTGAAAAAGAGTTGAAAGTATACCTCCATTTTTATTCTCTTTAACGAGTCAAAAAGGGAAAAAATACTCGGCAATCTTTTCATATTTTACGAGTCAGAAAAGAGCTTAAAGGTGACTCGTCCTAGAGGAACGAGTGGTATAAAGGGTAGCAACTGGTTCCGGCAATGGTGGAACTGTCAAAAACATGTAATGGTCAAGAGGCTGGTAACAAAACCACTCTTAACTGCAGTCCCCCAGGAAAGGAAACAAGCAGTTGAAAGCATATGATCTTGCTCTTTTGTGATGTGGCGTGTGGGATGAAAACAGCCAAGGCTCATCTAACAGAATTTAGGCAGATAAAGACAACAATCACGAGATGTAAAATGGGTATGGGTTCATTTTTACACAAGCTTGAACCATGGAGAACTCTTCTTGGATTCGGTTTCATGTTTACACAAGCTTGAAATGAAAAACTATGCTTTTTATAAGTTCACATGCCCCCAACATAATGACACAAAATGAGTTACATGCCCCCCAAGCTTCATTGCATTCAAAAAAGTGGATGGAATGAAGGTTCACTTTCAAGATCTCGGAAAGAATCAACTTGTATTTTACAAGATCTTAATCAAAAGACTCGATTTAGAAAGGGATTTGTTTCATTTTTTAATGAGGTTGACACAGTAAAAGAACTGTCCTCATAACCCTTGTTTCATTTTTTAACGAGCTTGACACAAGATCAGGAACTATGCTTGAACAGACCCAGTTTCATTTTTTAAGGAGCTTGACATAGGAAAGCGAAATATGCTCCAACTAGACCTAGTTTCATTTTTTAAGGAGCTTGACATAGGAAAATGAACTATGCTCCACCCATACCTAGTTTCATTTTTTAAGGAGCTTGACATAGGAAAGCGAACTATGCTCCGAACGAACTTCATCATAATGAACAAGAAGTCGCAGCTTCCAAGAGTGCCACTCCCAGTGGAAGGATCACATCTTGGAAGTCAGGACCCAATGCCCCCAGGACACTATGCACAATGGCAGCATCACTGGATACAAGCACAGGATAAGTAGTCACGTAGTTGACCTGTGGCGGGGCAGATACAACCGGTGGATAAAAACCAGGAGGGGATGACAATTGCGCAGGAGGCACAGGGGGACTAAAGAACGATAATTGATCTATAGTCATGATTCTTCCATCGTGTGGAAAGCAAACCGCACAGAAAAGTGAAGAGACAAGGGCCCCCATGGCATAAACATAGTCACGACCAAGGAGAAGACTGAAATCTAAAGCACCTTGGGTAACCAGTACGTCTATATAGACGATTTTGCCTCCCAAAGTAATAGGGAACTCTGGAAGGATCCCTAATGGTTGACTAGTTCCTCCGTTAAACACCATCAGATTATATGCGACCGACACAAGCTGTGGGGAGCCCAAAGCTTGCCAAGTAGTGGAAGGCATAAGACTGACAGATGCACCCTCATCCAAGACAGTGGCAGGTACAGCCGTATCATAGGCATGTACTGTAATCTAGAAAGGCACATGGGATGGAAGGCGAAAAGCAGTCAAGTGATTCCAGGCGAAGGAAACGACTGAACTACTTCGTGGGGGAATCGTATGATTGTCCCCTACTCTATAGGAACCAAAGAAGGACTCTCTGGATCAGCTGGGATGGGAGAGTTGTTTTTGGACTCAGGAGAATCTGACGAGACGAGAAGAACATGAGCATGATGCTCTTCTGAAATAGAGTGATCAACAGGTGGTGAACCTGAATCAACACTCTTTCCGACCAATGGTTGGTTTGGAATAGGCTTAGCATAGCCAGGTTCAGAAAGAGGAGGATGGACAAGAGAAGGATTGAAATCAATCTCTTTGTCAATAGGGGGAGGATTTGAAGAGAGCCTTTGATAACCAACAGGGTGCTCAGGTGAAGAAGCCGTAAGACTTTCCAAAACAGCGGAAGCTTTATCCATGAGTGGACAAAGGTGAAGGAGATGATTGCCTTCATATACCCTACAGAGGAATCGAATCTTCCTGTTCTTCTTACCATTGCTAGTTGGCAGGGTAGCATCGCCATGAGCTTCAAAGGACAAACACCTGCACATGCAAAGAACGACACAAATACAAGCATAAAATCCAAGAGATGCAACTATATATCAATCAGAAAGGATATAACTCAAACATCATTATAAAGACAATAAGAGTGGAACCATAATGATAGTCGTCTATTATTATTGATAAACAAAGAAGAATACAACCAAGTTCTGACGTCAAATCCTCCTTTAGCTGGGTGATCAGCAACACATGCCTTGCAAAGCTGGTTGGGAATGGGGAACAAGCCTCTCTCTCCTTGGTTACTTGGACAAGGGTCTCCTCATTAAAGATGTAGCCTTATGGGGATGAAGAAGGCCTCTTGTAGCATGAACTTAGCAATTCTTAGACTTTGGGACTTAGAATTTGGAGCTTGAAGAGTAGAATTACCAACTAGCTTGTCAAAGGCAAAAGGACAAACTTATATAGAGAGAGGAGAAGGAGATAGGATCATCCACAAGATTCATGGGATTGGCCTTATCATTAGGAAGATTCCATGAGAGGTGGATAAGTACTTCCCTTCTATGGAGATTCGAATCCCAACTGAACAACTGGAATCAGTTCATGAATAGGTTAGGAAGAACCTTCATAAGTTGGTTTGTTAAAAACTTTACCCAACTGGGCTGGTGCGAGTGTGACTCTGAGATAGAGCGCCAGTTGGCACGCCCTCTTTGGAGGATTTCCCCCATTGGCGCGAGTGGTACACTGTGGAACAACGCCAATGGAAAAAGGGCTACTTTTATGGGTATTTTGCAGAAGGTGTCTTTAGGGCATATGAAGTACATACTCAAGGGGATACAATGCAAGTGTTTTCAAGTTATGTCACTTCTCATAGGTCCCAGAATAAGTCCTCCAAGGTGCAGGAGAAGGGGTAACAGGGACGGTGACAAATTACTATGTAACAGAGTGTATGGTGTTGTGTTCTTCCTCTTAATTTCAGCTTCTTTGCAAAAGTCATGGAACTTATTGGATTAATACTTGGTCCCATTATCAATCCTTAAAATATTGATCCTCTTCTCAGTTTGATTCTCGATCAAGGCTTTGAAGTGAGGAAACTAGGAGAACACTTCATCCTTCTTTTTCAAGAAGTATATCCATGTCTTGAGAGAATAATCATCTGTAAAAGTGAGATAATATAGATATCCTCCCAAAGAGTTCATGGGCATCATACAAGATATGTCAGAGTGAACCAACTGCAAAATGTCAGAGGTCTTGCTATGGCTTGAGGGGAATGGTCCCCTTTTGAGCTTTCCTTCGGTACATCTCAGACATAAACGTTCATTCTCTACTTTAAACTCAGGCATCCCTGTCACCATCTATCTCACATTGGGTAGAGCCTTATAATTAAGGTGGGAAAGCCTCCAGTGCCATAGTTTAGACTGTAGAGTTGTGTCGCAAGACATGAATCCCAATGAACTTCCTCCAACTTGATATAAAGAGTTAACCCGAAACCCATGAGTGAAAGCATCATTAAACTTTTTTTTCCACACACGTACCTTTCCATCGATGAAGGCCACCTTGTAGCCTTTGTCTTCCATTGTCGAAATGGAAACTAGGTTCTTCTTGAGAACATGTACATATAGGACTTCTTGCAAATGAATTGTGTTACCTTGATTTAATTGAAGAGTAACATTCCCTACACCCTTTACAGGATAGGTGGAATTGTCTCCAAGAATAATCTCCAAGTTTGTCTCCTTCTCTATCAGATTAGAGAGAGATTCCTTGTAACTAGTGAAGTGCCTTGAGGCACCACTATCAATAAGCCAATTGCCCAACGAATCTGGAGGAGAGGTAGTGGAGAGGGCCAATATCAGATCATATTCATCTTGCTTATTGTTAACAATATTTGATTCATACTTGGAGTTCCTTGCTTTCTTGGAGGGTTGACCACTTCCTTGATTTCCCACATTCCTCTTTCCTTTTCCATTGAGCCTGACATTCCTTTGATTGTGGTTGGAGTTTCCCTGGGAGTGATTTTGATCATCGTCATGTGATGTGTCATTTCTATTTGGACACTCCCTTGCATAGTGGTCAAATTTATTGCAATCGAAGCATCTTCCCTTCCTTCCACCCTTCGATACGGTCTTTCCTTTGAAGTGACCTTTAGACCCATAATTATTTCTCCTTTTGGCATGAGAGGAGAAAGCAGTGGGGTTTCCTTTGCTTGAAGGCATTTCTTGATGCACCATCCTTGTCTCTTCTTGAATGCATCTCGACGTCAATTCTTCAAATCCTAGAATTCAGTCATTGTTGAAAAGAGTGGTTCTAAATATGTACCATTTAGATGGGAGCCCTCCAAGAGTAGTGATAGTTAGTTCCATATCAAAAATGACTTCTCCAATTGATAGGAGATCATTCTTGATCTTAGTAATCCTTAAGAAGTAGGATTGAATATCTTCATCCTTTCCCTTCTTAATATCCTTCAACTTATTTTTGAGGAACAAAACTTGATTTGCATCACTAAATTTAAACAAGCTTACCAGTCTATCATAGATCTCCTTGGAGGTGTTCAATTTAGACATGTAGGCCACCAGACGCTTGTCAATTGAGTCTTGGATGATATTCTTCGCTTTGACTTCACCCTTAGTGTATTTTTTCCTTATGGCATCCAATGCATTTGATGGAAGCTTCGTATTTATACCCCTCACATAGTCCAACACTTCCTACTCTTCCAATGTCAGATCAAGGGACATCTTCCATCCATGATAGTCAGACTTCTCATGGAGCTTGTCTTTGGCTGGGAAGTGTGTTGAGAAACCCATGAATCCTTTTGGCTTTTTCCAATTGTCTTTGGTGATTTCTCTTGCTCTTGTTTGGGATTTGTATTCAACTCAAGTCTGATACCATTTTAATTTATGGTATGTTCTATGCTTAATAGAAATTTACTACAAATCTTCTTATTAGGCCAATGTCAATTTCCAGTATAGAAATCACATTAACATGATAGTAAAATGCAAATAGAACATAAATATAAACAACAGAAGACTAACAAAGACAAGAGACACAAGATGTGGTACCAGCTAGGGACAAACCCCAATGTGGGGAAACCCTTTGATCAATTCTTCTATATTCTTCGATAATTCCACAATGAGAGAGAGAGAGAGAGAGAGAGAGAGAGAGAGAGAGGTAGTACAATATCACAAATCTGTGATTTTACAATAAGGTCAAATCTGGTCAAACAACTCCCAAGTGACCTCAAGACAACCTAGGAGAACTCAACCTCCAAAATCAATAGATAGTAGCACAAAATAGTCCTCAAAACATGGTCAAACAACAATCAACACTTCAGAAATCTGCAGTCAACCCTAACTAGTCAATGTTGTTCAAAATCGTGGTCAAATATAGGTCAATGAAGGTTGATATGAACTGTAGCTTGCAAGATAGAGGTTCCCCACACAAATCCATAGTCATGTGTATCCTCATGTTGGTCAACGTAGTCCTCTAGCACCTCGGTCAACCCAAGTCAACATTGTTGTACCTTCCTGTGTCCTCCTGCACCCACGCAAAGTTGCTACTCCTGATTGCGTCCTCCTTCTTCCCACGTGAGAGAGAGAAGTTCCTCCTTCGCATACCCAAACAAGCTAGGAGAGAGAAGAGATGCAGGGATGAGATGAGTGTCATAATGCCTCAAGGTATCCTCTACTTATATGCCACGTTGAGATTTTTGTTGGGGGTGTGAAACACTATTTTACTTGTTGACTGACCTTTACAAATTGTCAAGAAATACAAATAAATTTATATCTCCATGAATACATGTCAGAATTAGATGATTGTTAGATCAATCCTACACCTCTCAATGAGAGGAATATAAGAAAAATATTGGCTTCCATAAAGAAGATGACCCACATGGAGTTTGGCCCTAGTTGCCAATTTTAATAGATTGATACCATAAACTGTTTCGAGTCTACATATTTCGCATATTAGAGGTTTTGGGTAGTGTCACATAATAGACCACTTGTAAATTCGATGATATAAATATGTCAATGTGTTTTATTACATGTTTTAATACCCCCTCCGCTTAACTCCTCCATTAACACTGTTAATGCTCCTCCATTGTGTGTTCCTCTTTATTTCTTAGTTCTTTCCTTTTGGCCCTTACTGTTGGGTTCTCGCTTTTGTGGCTTCTCTTCATTCTTCCATTCTTCTGATAGTTCCTCTTCCATTATCTTTCCAATGTCTTCCTTGATGGCTTTTCTCATTGGGTTCTTGCTCTTGTTGCTTCACAGATTTGCTTCTCCTTGGCTTCACATCATCATTTGGTATCCCAGAATATTGCAATATTGACATCAATGACAATCTAGATTAACAAGAATAAAAAATTGAGGCATTTAAAAAAAAAGAATAAAAAGAGACAAAATACACTTTCTTAGAGCCTAAAATAACCACCCTGAAATTCAAACTCTTGGTAATAAATATGTAAGTGTTCAAACTAGAATAACTCTAGCGAACAATTCTAGTAAAGCACATATTTCCATGTTTTCCATGATTGAACCCAAAAAAATCTCAAGCAAGCCGAGATAGACATTGGATAGATGCCATGAATGAGGAATTAGATCGAATAGAAAAGAATCATACTTGCGAATTGACTCCATGATCAACAGGTAAAAATATTAGAGGTACAAAATGGGTTTTGAAGAACAAATTAAATGAAGATGGAAAAACTATTAGAAACAAAGAAAAATTAGTATGTAAAGGCTATGCTCAATTAGAAGGATTGGATTTTGAAGAAAAATTTGCTCCTATAGAAATATTAGAAGCAATCTTAATGTTCTCAGCCTTTGTGTGTCATAAGAATTTCAAAGTATATCAAATGGATGTGAAATCAACATTCTTGAATGGAGAACTTGAAGAAGAGGTGTATATGCAACAACCTAAAGGCTTTCAACTATCAAACAATCTTGATGATGTATGAAGGTTGAAAAAGGCACTATATGGACTCAAGCAAGCACCAAGGGCATGGTACTCCATGACAACATGAATTCTTGTTTTATGATTGGAGTAATATTAGGCATTCACCTGATCATTTAATTTATCAACCCAAGGTCTACTTGACTTACAACGCTTTTTCTATTGTATACACAAACATCAAAGTTCCTACCAATTCTATATGTAAAGAAAGGAAACTTACAAGCGATGTAGAACCTAAGTCCAATCAGAGCCTTAACTTCTCTACCTTGGTTTAGTCACATGGTACCTTATGTATTGAAATATCCATCTAACACTCAACTCTGAGTCATTGTTCCTATTAGAGGGAGGCAAATCTGGAAAGTTATGGTTTCATAACAACTACTATTGTTTTCGTAGCAACTTTGCTAGTTTTTCAACACTATTGCTAATTTTTCAATAGTTGAATTATCATCTTCACACTCTTAAAAACAAAATATGGCCCAAGAAAAATACAAGAAAGGAAATGTAATAAAATTTAACAAACCAAAATAAATGAAACACACATTTTCATGAATTAACTCAGTTGATTCTACTTAATCTATAATGAAACCAAAACACATAACTTGTTGAAAATAAACATACGACTTGTAAAGAAATAAACACAACGCATGACCTTACCTCAAGCGGGACAAACTCGAGGTGTGGCCTATGCCTCTGAACTCATAAATTCACTGATACAACCTTATTAGGCAAGCCAACACATCTCCAAGAATGATTTATATTAAAACAACTAAAATTTTAGTATAGTTCATGTATTGTCTCTATGCTTAAGAGTACATGTATTATAGGTTCGACGATAATATTAGTCTCAATAGATCTTCTAAAATTAGAGGTCACACTAACGAAATGATTTACCACATGATACCTAAAATTTCTAAATAAGGAGAAAACATAAGAAGGAAATCTTGCGAGCAATAATTCTCTTGCCCTCGATGTTGTAACAATTATTATGCACCTAGGCATCTTGGAAGTATCTTTAGTTATTAACACAACTTATGGGACACAACTCTTTTCTCTAACTTGGATGAGATCTATGGAATGGATCAACTCCTGATTGGTCCTATATGCAACATCCATGGAATAATATGAAAGTGGCTAAACTTGTGTGTCTGGAATCTTCGTAGATGTATGAACCAAAATTGTTTCTTCTTTATAGCAAGCGGTTAAATCCGTGGGTGACATATGTTTCTTCCTATGATTGCCACATGCCTGCAACCACATCATATTGACTGTGCACCTTCACTAACTTAAGATAAAACCTCTTCATTTATTCATACAAGTTATATATTTATATATATATCAAACTACTCTTTAATCATCCTCTAGTTATAATCTATAAACGTGATAAGAAAACTAATGAACACATTTTCATACATTAAGCTACCCATGGTGTATCTACAAGGTTTTAGGATACATTTTGGGGGAAAATGAGTAAACTAGTTAAAAATAGAGTAGGTGATTTTGCATCAAAAAGCTCAATTATGTAGCTCATCATCTTGCTGAAAAATGCAAAATGGAAACTTATTAATTCAATCTTCTTTTAACATTAATATTTTCTTGTGAACTTAGTTAGTCTTCTTGTTGTTTTTTATAGATCTTAGTCGTCAAATAAATATCAAGAACAGAAACAACAACAATATAGGACACACAAATTAGGCTCTTAGCCAGGGCAAAATCCCTCAGACGGGAAAAACTCAGAAAATCGTCTTCTTATAGAATCTACTTCAACTGAGATACAAAGACCCAAACCCTATACCAACTCCTTCTCCAAGTACCAAGTCACCCTACGAAAAGTATTTCCTTGATTCTAAACCAACCAAATTCAAACTACAACTTCGACCTGCCAGCTTCAATACTGCAACTTGTCCTGCAACTTCAATCCTGTAATTTCAACTTTGTAGCTGCTTACAAAAACTCTAATGCAAATTACTCCTGATACCTTCCTAGAGAAAAACAATTCCTCCCAAGCTCAAATAGGTTAAGATAAAGTATTGTTCCTTCCAACTACAAGATACTTCACTTCGTCTTAGTGAAACTCTGACTTACAAGTTCAACCTCCTTTTGCAACACCAAAAACCCAAGAAATTCACATGTGTGAGAGAGATAAAGCCCAAAACAAATATTTTTGATTCCTTCTTGATTTCTTCTCACTTCTAAGATCTTCGCTCCTTTTTCCTTAGTTTCCCAGCTAAAGATCGAAATTCTTCTTATATGATCAGACTTCTTGATTGAGTGCTAAATGAGGTTGAACTACTTCTTTATAGAGCCTTTCCAGGGGATCGAATTCCCTCCTTTATGTCGACTTGTAACTATTAGGGCCGACTTGTACTTTTGGAGTTTCTAGGACCTTTTAGACTAAAAAATAATTATTTTTACAATTACAATTTTCCTGGAAGGGTATTATAAACATGGTGTTGACTCCTTTTACTCATGAAAATAAATCATAAGACCAAAAAAACCCTAGAAGCATAAAGAAAACACTTTTACCTAGAAGACCATCAATAAAGAGAATGAAAAACATGCTTTGATAGTAATAAATTTTTATTTTCTTCTCTTCTTTTTTTAATAGGATACATATTGAAATGAATACAACAATTATGAAGACCGAAATTAGTTACATTTCCAACTCTTCCTCTTAACTAGGGAGGTATTCATAATTGTACAATCAATACAACATGATTCTCAAACTGAAGAGTTCTCATAAGAATTTTTGTATTGATAAGCCATACTGTAAGCATCATCATTATGAACAACATTGTCTCTGAGGCCTAACTAGACAAGCTCCACTTTATTCAGGAGCATTATGCTGAGAGGCTTTATGTGTGATACCACACTACCTCTATAAGGAACGTACCCTATATGCGTGTTCACAATGTATGTCCTTTTAGGAATATTCTTACCTTGGATATCCAATCTTGAGTCCTCAAAGAATATCAGTCCTCTTCGATCACTCTTCTCTTGAATGTCTATCCCATTTTTCAAAAAGTGTCGGTACCTTTCATTTCTTGGATGTTATATCCTCAAGGAAACCATAGATGCTTATCCAATCCTTCGCCATTATATTTTCATTACCTGAAGAAGAGAATGCACATGTGATGTCCAACATCACTCCTTCTCAACTAGAGAGAACATCCCTATTCTCCCTTTTGATTAGAGAATAGATCCTTACTCCTTTTAAGAAGACTTCTTTTCTCTCTCAAAATCAAATGAGATCTTGACTTCCTTCCAAACTGGGAAGTCAACACTAAAATCCCATAGCTTGTCTTTATGAGAGTATCAACTACTTGTTCTTCATCACTACATGGCTCCCTCTTTCCTTCTTATTTGTTGCATCGAGATTGTGCCTTTTCAAGGTATCATGGAGCCATATTACTTCTTTAATGTTGTGACAAGATCCAACATTTTCTCTTGCTCATCACTTTCATCTTCGACATCACAATTGTTGATCCTTTCTAGTTTTTAGACTGATCATGGTTTCCTCATGAAACTGATCTTCCTAGTTGACCATTAGATTATCTTCTCGCACTGCTACACTCCAAAATGAACATATCTTGAATTCATAGTTTCCAGGTACCAAATATTGAGATTCCCTCAGTCTTCCATATAGTTGAACTTGCCTCAATTGTCTCATGTATCCCCGCAACACCTTTTCCAAGTAACAAAGTAATATTTCAATTAGATAACCAAACAGATATAGACTTACCTCACCATGATGACCTTCTCATTTCTGCATTAACATCCTTATCGACCATCTCCACTTGAAACTTCCTTCATGCATCAGAGTGCCCAAGGATCAAAATTGATTACCAAGTTAGAACTTATCTTCCAGAGATTATATTGGATTCTAATCAATGTTATATATTCTAGAGAAAGTATTAACTCTTTATTCATCTTAAAGTAAGTCAAATTATATTATTTTCAAGCAACATGTATCCATATTTATGACCAACTTTCTTTTCACAAGATTTTATACTTATGAATCCTATCCAAAGTTTACTTTCAACATGCATTCTTATGCATTCATCCAATCATCTAGATATATGCCCTAAACTAAGCCTGCAACCTGATCCATTGCATTCCCTCACCCCTTTAACAATATTCTATCCACATTACATGGAATGTACACCACCCTTGTCATGTTGCTTTTTCAAGAATCTTCCAAAATGATGGTCCTTCCAGGATCATAATGATCCACTTGAGAAATATGACAACCTCTAATGTAATGTTAGATAATGCTTGGATGAATATTATGCAAAAATGGTCTATTTATCTATCTAGATGGTTTTTACAAAGAAAATTAATCATGTAAACTCTAAATAATCTACTTTATGCTTTTCTCCATGATGCTATATTTAAAAATCTTTTCAATGCATTTTACTCTAAAGGAAAGACTATTCTAATCAAGAACCTACAAAAAAAGTGCCTCCTTCAATACTAAATATCCTTCACTTCTTCCTTCTTCGATTTCTTCTCAGGTTCTCCCGTTGCCTCAAATACACAAGCCTCACTCCTTTACTTTCTATTGTTGTTTTATTGGCTTGGATAGTGCCTCTTAAAATTTCCAAAATCATTACACTTAAACCATTGAACCTTGGACATATATTTCTTCTTGGATTTTCCAGGCTTTCCCTTCTTCAACTTCTTGACTTGAGCTAAAAAGGATTGATAACACTCATGTGATCCAATGTCATATTTTACCTTGATCCTTGATTCTTCTAGAATGCATTGAGCCCATAATTTGTCAACGAGAGTTGAACCTTTCTTAGACTAGATGCTTGTTGCAAAACTAAATTTTGGTGGAAATTCATTTAGTACACAGATAGTTATTTATGAATCAAAAATTGATTCGCCAATTCCTTACAAATAGTCTCATAGTTGAGAGAAATTCATGAGAAAGGATGCCATATTCTCATCCTTTGATTTATTCATTATATATAAATTATCTGCAAAGACATATTTTGTCCTGATGTACTCATAGAGTACAAGTTCACTAGCTTGTCATACATAGCCTTGGAAGTTTTCAAGTTTGTAACGAATGGAACAAGAGATCTTTAATGGATTTAGCTATGATCCTTTGTTCCCTTACTTCCTCTTTCTTGTACTTTTCTAGTTCGCGTGTCTTGTCTTTGTTAGGTTTAGTAATATTCCCAGTAACATACTCCATTAATTCTTGTTTAGTGAGAATCAGGTCAAACCTTTTCTTCCATGCGAGATAATTTGATGCTCTAATGAGATTATTGCTCTCCTTGCAAAAATAACACATATGACTTGTATATTCAAACACTGAGTAATGGTATGATACTTACTTAATAACCAAGATTTTCTTCCTCATTGAGAATATCTTCAACCTTTCTCGATGCCCTCAAGGCCCTTGAATAAAATTCAATGATATCCTTGAAAGATGTTCCTAGGATTCCTCCAACAACAACTTTCAAGAGTGATGAATGAAACCAATATCCTTTGATTCTTTTGCAATTGAGTCTTCAACTAGCCCATTTTTCTCAAGAGACAACCTTCTTGTAGTATCCTTCTTCAATGTAGAAACCCTCGTTTTACATCAATAGGTATTCTACAAATGATTCCCCTTGACAAGAAAACCCTTATTTGTGTCCACATGATGATCCTTCCAGCTGCCTTCTTGTTTAGCTTAGCTCTGATACCATGTTGAAAAATTCAAAGTGGAAACTTATTAATTCAATTTTCCTTTAACCTTAATATTTTCTTGTGAACTTAGTTAGTATTCTTGTCATTATTTAATAGACCTTCTTCATAAAACAAATAGAAAGAACATAAAAAACAACAATAGAGGACACAAAAATTAGGCTCTCAGCAGAGGAAAAACCCTTGTAAGGGGAAAAAATTAGAAAACTCTTATCTTCTTATAGAATATGCTTCAATTGACATACACAGATCTAAACCCTAGACCAAGTCCTTCTCCAAGTATCAAGTTATCCCTCCAACAAGTATTTCCTTGATTCTGTACCAAACAACGTTAGACTACAAATTTGACCTGCCAACTTCAATATTGCAACTCATCCTGCAACTTCAATCTTGTAATTTTGGATTTGTAGATGCTTACATAAACCATAATCTAACTTCCTCCTGAGACTTTCGTAGAGAAAAATAATTCCTCTTAAGGTCAACGAGGTGAAGATAGAGTATTCTAACTTCAGGTACAAGGTACTGCACTTCATCCTATTGCAACTTGGACCTGCAACTTTGTCCTGCTTTTGTAACACCCAAAACCCTATAAATTCACATGAGTGAGAGAGATAAAGGCCAAAAGCAAATATTTTAACCTCCTTCTTGATTTCTTCTTGCTTCTTAGACCTTCGACCCTTTTTCCTTAGTTTCCTAGCAAAATATTGAACTTATTCTTGGATGACCAGACTTCTTGAGTGAGTGAGTGCTAAATGAGGTCGAACTACTTCTTTATATAACCTTTTTAGGGCATCGAATTCCCTCCTTTAGGATGACTTGTACTTTTGTATCTTCCAGGACCTTCTAGACCAAAAAGTAATTCGTTTTACAATTACATTTTTCCTGAAAGAGTATTATAAACATGATGTTGACTCCTTTGACTCATGACAATAAATCCTAAAGCCTAACAAACCTTATAAGCATGAAGAACATGCTTTTACCTAGAAGACCATCAATAAAGAGAATGAAACCCATGTTTGATAATAATAATAATAACAAATTCTTCTATTTTTTGTTACATAGGATACATATTGAAATGAGTACAACAACAATTATGAATACCGAAACTAGTTACATTTTAAACTCATTTCACCCCTGCTAATTTTGATGAATGTCCTCATGCATCCTCGTCTTCTCATACAGGGAATCCTGAGTGTATATCACTCCATCAGTATGAACGGTGGCCAAATTATCTAGTATAGTAACATTCCAAATGAATTTCTACTTCATGCCATCTTGTCCTTTCCTCCTACTCGTCCCAATGAGTAGGTGGTTGATAAAACTTGTTGGGGCACCAGATAATCGAGAAAATAAATCATAACTCAATCTATTTGGTTCAAAATATTAGTAGGGAACTAGTATAGTAAGTGGCTCAATTGAGAGCTAAAAAAAGAGGGATATTCCAAAGGATGTCTATGTTGGAGGTATTTGGGAAGACCATCCTAGACATCTTGAGTAATGAGGAGAGATCTGAAAGTTTTAGTTCTAACCAAATCCTAGTACTCTATGAAAACAAACCTTTGATTATGTTGAATTGTAACAACATCTTTAGGGTCCATTTTGAGCCTATTTACGTCATCCCAAACATGTCCCATCAAAGGATATTCTTCCCTTACAACTAGCCTTACTACGACCTCCAATGCTTTGTAAAAGTTGTGAGATTTCTTCCACTAAATGAGATTGGCCATGTAGGACATCAAAGCCCTAAGTTGTACATCTCCAACAAATGGATTAATATTCTTGTTGAGAAGTGTAGCTTGGGAGATAATCACACAACCGCTAGGGAATTTGGGTTTATGTGGAGTTGACCCACGAAAAAGATGTTTTGTGGTCAATGTACCCAAATGGTGGGCTTTAGACCTAAAGGGGTGGGCTAAAGACCCAAATAAAGTAATTGTTTATTCTAATTGTTATGTGAGGGCACTTTAATGGAATTAAGATGATCTAAGATAATGATTCGAGAGGTTATAAATAAGAGAGGTGTAAGTGGAGGTACAACCAACGTTGTAAAAATCTCCTATTTCTCCCAATTTTTCCAAATTTTCAAGAGTTATTCAAGTTGCTAGTTTTTCTTAGTTTTTCGGGTTGAAGTTTATGCTTGCTAAGTCTCGACAATATTTTACCCATTTTTCCTTATTTTTTTGACTTCTTGAGTTGATGACACCTTCCAGTTTTTTGTTGATGCTGAGTTGCCCATCACTAGAATACATGTCTATTTGTGATCATGGAATGCAAGGAGAAGAAGTTGACCTCAGGCCATGATGAAATAATTTAGTTAGTGGGGTACACATCAAGTGAAATTCATCTTATGTGAATACAACCCTAAGAAAAGATAAATAGCTTCAGGAGAACACTATAGCCTTGGATTAAATTTTATGGTCTATTTTATGTGCTAAGGATGAGTCTGGCCCTTGAGACTAGGGTTGAGTTTTTCTGGAGGTTAGACATGTACCTTATGTGTGGTTTTGGGCATAAGACTTTGATATGTCTCTGTGAACAAGGTCGAGTTGTTTTCTATGCCATTAAGGAGGGTCGATACCCTTGTAAATACTGAACAGTAAGGTCGTGAGGCTTGTGGTGAAGCTAGAATAAGGGTTTGTAGTGTCCCAACTTGGCAAGGTTAGTTTTGTGACACTTAGAGAGGGTGATTTTGATGCAATGATAAAATATTATGCATGACAGACTTATGTACATGCTTATATTTTATAGACCTAGTTTGGGTCACCTGGTTGCTATGTGCTTATGATAACATCTATGGTTGTGTGTATAAGAACTGATTTTGGTTAAGAGCATATTACCAATGTTTTCTCATTTGATATCCTAATTTGGACATAGGTGTATGACATGGATGGTGATCCAATATTGAGACACATAAATCCATGGATGATCATGGTTATGTGGAACATATGGTTAATTATGATTTATGGATGATACATGATTTGTATGATTATATATGCATAATCGTGTATTAAGCAATATGTGGTAGGGGACTTGGTTATTTGAAAACAAGGATGCTCAAATTACAAATGACTGTGGAAGTCATGATACATGATTTTTATGATTATATATGCTTAATATTGTATTGAGAAAGATGTGACAGGGGGCATGGTTATTTGCAAACAAGGATGCTCAAATTATAAATGATTGTGGAAGTCATGATACATGATTTTTATGATTATATGCGTAATATTGTATTGAGAAAGATGTGACAGGGAACGTGGTTATTTTCAAACAAGGACATTCAAATTATAAATGGCTATGGAAGCTATTTCTTCATAACCATAATGACTCTGGAATTCATGTACAATCTTTGGTAAAATGTGAATAAGTTAATTATGAAATTCATTTGATTCCTTTGATCTATGAGATTGTGATGTGTGCAAGTTTTGGAACAAGGCCTTACCAACGAACCATCAGATCGGTATGAGCTCACAATCAATGCCTTAAGTTGAAACACGGAGTTTCAAAGTAGAGTAGATGATAAGCCATGGAAATTAGGGCACAGAGTCCTAAATCCATGAAATATAAAGACATGGAGTCTTGGATATATAATAAAAGGATTAGGGTGCAGAGTCCTAAATCGATGAAAGATAAAGACATGGAGCCATGGATCTATAATAAAAGGATTGGGACGTGGAGTTCTAAATATTTAAAAGATCAAGGTGTGGAGTCTTGGATCCTTGGAGTAGATTAGGGTGTGGAGTCCTCAATCTACTAAGACACGAAGATGTATGCAATAGGGATGCAGAATCCCTATTCTCTAGAAGAAAAATACCACTCATGGGTAGCTCAGGGATGAATTTTATAATACAAACTCATTTCTGACAATTCTGGAGTGACTTTCTAAAAATAGAAAGTCATGTCTAACATCTCAAGTATGGCTATCCAAAAATAGTAAATCACCTTCAATTAATGGGTAATCAAATATAGTTGAAGGACAATCACTTAAATTATAATTAATCAATCCTAATAGTTCAATACCGGCTTAATCCTCAATATTATTATTATTATTATTATTATTATTATCTTTTATGAGACTATGATATGATTATTAAAAGGGAATTACAAGTCACCTTCATCTCCTCAATCACTTCACACCTCTATCCTTGATGATTCCCATGGATCTGTGTAACTCTTTCTCTCCTTAATTAATACATTACACTTTTTTTATCAACTCATCAAAGAATGGCATATTCCTCTTACACTCATTAAAGACATGTCATAAATATTCCTCTTACGCTCTCTTTGATGCATATGCTACACTCTCATTAACTAAGGCAAGAATACCTATCCTTAATGGCATGAGTTACACTCCTCTAAATGGAATACAAGGCATGCATATTACTCCTTTATGACAAGAATTTGTTGCTCTTCCTCTATATGTGTCTCATGTATTTTCACTTGGAGGAGTGCATTGTGATACCAAGAGTTGGAGAGGTTAAAAATAAAATTATGAGAGGGAGAGACTTGGAGAGTAGCCATTTGTTTTCCAAAATAAGTTGAAATTCCTAGACTAAATTACTAAGTGTCTCTACCCGATGGAAGAAGTGAATCTTATCTTCTTCAACTTTCCTGGTATGTCTCTCTACTGCTATATTTTGGTATTGCTTGTGAGCTCTTACAACTCGAGGGTTCTAGGGGGAGAAGTTCTCCCTGCATATGGTTGGGTGGAAAACCGGATGTTTCAAATGAGTTGGTTAGGGATTAAAGACATATCATATTCTCAACGTTTTGAGTTGAATATCTCTCCAGGTATAGTTTTCATTGTCCTAAAATTGTAGTATAACTTTAGCATACAATAAAAAGTAGAAATTTAAATTTTTGTAAGCCTCTATTTTTGGTTTAAGCTTATGTTATCTGGAATATTATTGGCTAGTTGAAAATGAAGACTAAGAGTGGTCTATACATATGGATGTTTAGATCTCAAGCTGTTATGGAATTATTATTGGTGTAGTTTATTGTACTACCCTTGGTATTGTAGCATTTAAGAAATGAAAGCCAAATATTGTTGAAGGTAATTGCAATAAATAAATTCCAAAGGAATTAGGTAAGAGTTTCATGAGTTATGGTTTTGTTTCAGTTAATTATATGCATGTTTTAAAAAAGGTTTCAGAACATTTTGCAAATTGTATGATAAAATCCATGAATGAGTAATGCTATCAATTTATTTATGCATGAATAAGTGATAACTTGCATCTTACAAGAGGAGTAAGAAAATAGACATGTACCCAAAACATACTTGGAGGAATTACAAAATCAACCCTTAAAAGAAAATGCAAAAAATAATGGCAACTAAAATATGGTTTGGAAGTTCAAAGGCTTGAGGTAAGTTTGAGGTAAATTTTAGTTATGGCTTATGTTTCATATTCTTATCAATAATTCAATGTTTTGTGATTCAAGTTTTTGTTATAATACTATTAGAATTTTGACAGAAATCCTTAATGGCTGTAGCATTTAGGGCTACCACATGTTTGTCAAATTGTAGTAATGGCTGCAATAAGCTTGTTAAATTATGTAAAAGGAATTATTTCAAAGGAATTATCTTGTCAAATTATGTCAAATGTGTGAATTCAATGAACATATCTTAGTAGCATAAATATGGGTTGTCTTTCTTCATGTAGATTTGTAGAGAAAAGTTTGCATTCCATGTGTTTGACAAAATTCGCAAATGAGACGTTAAGGATCCACTTTTTTGTTGTTTTAGAGAAACACATCCTTGGGCGTTTTGGATGTGATTCAGCCGGACATCAGGGAGTATCCCTGCCTCATGGACTTGTAACGCCCCATTTGATTCCAAAAAAATAGTTTTCAGAACCTAGATCGAAAATCTGGGCAATTTTGCAGATTACTGCTACCAACTATGTGTGTTTGTTCTCAAGTTTTTGGTGAAGGATTAAGATGATTTAGTTTCTGTTTTAATATGTCAATGTTTGAAGTTTTAATTTATGAATTTATAAGTTAAATAAGTTGAGTAAGAATCCTATATTCATGTTGGTAATGGTTGTCAAAATTGTCTTAGGAGATGACGACCGCTAAGTGCTTTGACATAATCCCTCAATGGTTGTATATTGTATGCTTGCAAAATGTTTGTCATAATGCTTCAATGGCTGTATCTATTTAAATTTATGTACTTTCTGTAGAAAAAAACCTTAAGTGAGATTAGGATTTGTAACCAAGATGTTCTTGAATGTCTCAATGAATATGCATGATGAGCCCATTGAGTTAAAATTTATTCTGATAAATTTAAAATTTGGGTAAGTGATCTGTTGCAATATCAACTTACATATGAACTCATAATTATTGGATACCACTTCTATAGAAGCTGAATTCTCTTTTTAAGTAAATAATTCGTAAGCATGTTATTTAAAACAAAATCAAATTAGTCACTCCTGAACACATTTAATTGCAATAGAAGTAAATGATTAGCTTTTTGGAAATTGTGGCTCATAAAGTTTGATATTTATTCATTCCACTAAAGACTCTTTGTTTGAAATATGAGTTTTGAGCTTGAGGATCAAGTGATGGTTGTTTGGTAGTTTGGTTTTGGGTTTTGAGTGAGATGTTGACTTTGGGCTTGTCTTGGGAGTTGGAAAAAAAAATCACTTTTTGAGTCTTAGTGTTCAATATTTCTCTATAATATTGATGTTTGGTAAGGTGGAACCGTACATATGGTATCAAATCCAGGTTAAACACTAGGGCCTAATGGGCCAACATGCTTGATTGTAGGTTGATACATGAATGTTGATTTTGCATGCATGTTGAATAGTTGTGTGTGTTGACTTGGAAGCATACTGATTTCATAAAGGATATTATTATTATTATTATTATGTCATTTAGAAACTCATGAAAGAAAAATAATTACTTCTTATATTCCTTTATATATTCGTTAAGACAAATTATTAGAAATATGATAAAGGACTTAAAGGCATGTTGGGAAAAGATGTGCTTGAGAAGTTGTGGTTAAACCCAAGCATGTGAATGGCTTGATTTTCAATGGGTGAGTGAGATATTTGGAGTGGATGCATGGTTTCATATATATTTAATGCATCATTGTCGATGTGATATGGGCCTAGTAGCCATCTTTTCTAGCTGAAATTGTATCTACGTATGATTTGGTAATGTGTAACAAGTGTAAGGCCAAGATTCAATTAACATGATGATTGAGTTTTCCATGTTAATTTTGACTTTTTTCTTACCTACACTAATGGAAAAACTTAATAGAAGCTACCTTAAAGGATATCACTATTAACTGTGAATTTAGGTTCAAGAGTAACATATGTGCATTAATTCGATGAATTAAAATATTATTTGGGAATAGATTCTTAACGAGTGAGAATGGAATTCCTATGATTTCTTTGACATTATTTTGTGTAGTTTGGGTTGACATTATGCATCAAATAACTTGAAATTTCTCAAATACTAGGTTGAGGTATGACCTTCCTAATAAACAAGAGGCTTAAGTGATTGGTGCTTGAAGGGTTGTGGAAGCCATTTTAAGGAACACATGAAGGTTATGTTTTCCTTAAGTTATGTATGGGTGTGGAATCCATACTAGCATATATCTATGAGATAATGTATGGGTGTGGAATCCATACTAACATATATCTATGAGCTAAGTAATTTTTCTGGTTAGAATGAACAGAAATATTTTGATGGAATCTCATAGACATAATTAAGGAGGATTGATTATGTGTAATTAAAGTTAAATAAATAGAGATTTGTAACATGAATTTGTTTGAGATTTAAATCCATTATTTTATTTTTATTAAAAACGAAGATACTAATATTGGTATATTGAATACCATTAGGTGGTTTATAATGTTTGTAATAATTGATTTTGATATATAGAGTCAAGTGTGAACTAGGTATCTAGCCTCTAGTATTGTAATTCTTTTGTATGTGTTGGATTTAGGTAGAACTAAAATGATTTTCAAATGCTTGAAATGTAGAAAAAGATTATTGTGATAAGTTGATGAAATATCTTTTGTATTGGCTTCACACGAATTAGGTCTAGGAAAGCCATAATAGTCTCTTTAATGATTTTGTCAATTGTATATTGGTTGAATTCTATTTAACCAAATTAATTAGAGAAATTATGAGGATTGAATTCATGAACTACTCTAAACTATTGCTAGTTAGGTGATCGAGCCAAAACTCATATTGTTTATGAACTTGATGAATTGCTTTCTTGGAATTTGATTAACTTGTAAATTGTTAAGAGAATAACATGTTTAGAAAATAAACATTTTATGTGGTGAGAACCTTGTTTTATTTTAACTTAAAGAAAATGGTATGTGATTAATGAAAAGCTTATTTGAGTTCTTGTTTTACAAGAATATGTACTTTTGATATTTTTTTAAGAGAGAAATTGAAGGAGAGTGAGATCACATTTTGAATAATTGGAATTCTTGCATGATTTAGAAGCGTAAGATGATTGTATTATATGTGGAATGAAAGAGATTGATGGATTTAGTAGTTTTGTGCTTGGATGCATAGTTGTATGAGTAGTTAGTAATCCTGCAAAAGGTTATAATCTTTTGAGAGGTAGTAAAAACAAAAAACAAAAACTTATCTTTAGGCTAGAAATTCCTTTATGATAGTCTAAATCTTATTTAAAATCAGCAAGATTCTTCATAGTTTGAGAAATGTATGGTTTTCATAGCTTGTTTTATTGTGTGTGTATGTATTAATAGTAAGGAATAAGATATGAAACCAAATGAATTGATTAATTATTGAATAGAAATCATGAGTGATTTTATAGTAGGAAAACAAGTTGAATTACAATTATCAAGATAGATTGAATAATATAGATATTGTATTTGTAATATAAAGTTGTTCTTAATTACAAGCCACTTTTGAAAGTATATATTTAATTGTTTTTGGAATGAATATCTTCTAACTTAGTCATTCATAATTCATTCTCAAATAAGAGAAGTGAATAACAATGAAGATTATGGGAATTCAAGGAATGGATGATTTGATGCTTCTTGTTTGTAAATTTGATTGTGAGATGGGATGGACCATCATTGTTGTTTATACAACTAATGTGGGAGTTTTTCGAGAGATGGCAAGCTCATTTTTCTATAGAACCCAAGAGAATGAGACATGAAATATTATTGAATTATTAATGCATTACATAGGGAAAAAACAATCATGTTTAATATGATACCATTCTCCTTTATATGAATAGATGTTTTATATGTTATATCATTTATAGATAATAGTACCTAGATATAATATGCTTGTTTAGATGATTGTTTTGATATAGTATATATTGTGGTGTATGTAAAAAATCTATGTATGACATAACTATAAATGATACTTGATTAATAATGGCATGTTTTGTATTCATAGACAACCTTAATGGAATTTAGAAAGATATAAATAAAATAAATAGATATCTATATAATTAGATATATGACAATTATAAGAAAACTTCCGGCCAAGTTTAATCCAAGAGGGGGAGTATATAGTGTCCCACCTTGGAAAGGTTAGTTTTGTGACACTTAGAGAGGGTGATTTTGATGTAATGATAAAATATTATCCATGGCAGACTTGTATACATGCTTATATGTTATAGACCTAGTTTGGGTCACCTGGTTGGTATGTGCTTATGATAATATCTATGGTTGCATGTATAAGAACTGATTTTGGTTAAGAGCATATTATCGATGTTTTCTCTTTTGGTATCTTAATTTGGACATAGATGTATGACATGGATGGTGGTCCAAGATTGAGACACATAGATCCATGGATGATCATGTTTATGACGAACATATGGTTAATTATTATTTAGGGATGATATATTATTTGTATGATTATATATGCAAAATCATGTATTAAGCAGTATGTGGCACGGGACCTGGTTATTTGCAAACAAGGATGCTCAAATTATAAATTATTGTGGAAGTCAAGATACATGATTTGTATGATTATATATGCTTAATATTGTATTGAGCAAGATGTGGTAGGGGACATGGTTATTTGCAAACAAGGATACTCAAATTATAAATGATTGTGGAAGTCATGATATATGATTTGTATGATTATATATGCTTAATCTTGTATTGAGAAAGATATGATAGGGAACATGGTTATTTGCTAACAAGGATGCTCAGATTAATAATTGTGGAAGTCATGATACATGATTTTTATGATTATATGCTTAATCTTGTATTGAGAAGGATGTGACAGGGGACATGGTTATTTTCAAACAAGGTTATTCAAATTATAAATGGCTATGGAAGCCATTTGTCTAGAACCATAATGACTGTGGAATTCATGCACAATATTTTGTAAAATGTGAATAAGTTAATTATGAAACTCATTTGATTCCTTTGATCTATGAGATTGTGATGTGTGCAGGTCTTGAAACAAGGCCTTACAAATGAACCATCAGATGGGTATGAGCTCAAAATCAGTACCTTAAGGTGAAACATGGATTTTCAAAGTAGAGTAGATGATAAGCCATGGAAATTAGGGCATGGATTCCTAAATACATGAAAGATAATGACATGGAGTCTTGGATATATAATAAAAGGATTAGGGCATTTATTCCTAAATCTATGAAAGATAAAGATGTGCAGCCTTAGATCTATAATAAAATGATTGGGATGTGGAGTCCTAAATATTTAAAAGATCAAGGTGTAGAATCTTGGATCCTTGAAGTAGATTAGGGCGTGGAGTGCACAATCTACTAAGGCACGAAGATGTATGTAATAAGGATGCAGAATCCCTATTCTCCAGAAGAAAAATACCACTCATGGGCAGGTCAGGGATGTATTCTCACTTGAGGGAGTGCATTGTGATACCAAGGGTTGGAGAGATTAAAAAAAAAAAATTATGAAAGGGAGAGGCTTGGATAGTAGCCAATTGTTTCAAAAATAATTTGAAATTCCTAAACTAAATTACTAATTATCTCTACTTGGTGCAGCTGGCCATGAGTGGTATTGGGAAGAAGTGAAACTTATCTTCATCAGCTTGCCTAGTATATCTCTCTACTGCTATATTTTGGTACTACTTGTGAGCTCTTATAGCTTGGGGGTTCTAGAGGGAGAATTTATCCCTATATATGGTTCGGTGGAAAACTGGATGGTTCAAATGAGTTGGTTAAGGGCTCAAAGATGGATCGTATTCTCAGCGTTTGGAGTTGAATATCTCTTCAGGTATAATTTTGATTGCCCTAAAATTGTAATATAGCTTTAGCATAAAATAAAAAGTAGAACTTTAAATTGTTATAAGCATCTAATTTTGGTGTAGTTTATTGTACTAACCTTGGTATTATAGAATTTGAGAAAGGAAAGCCAAATATTGCTGAAGGAAATTGCAATAAAGAAATTCCAAAGGACTTGGGTAAGAATTTCATGAGTTATGGTTTTGTTTTAGCTAAATATATGCATGTTTTAGAAAAGGTTTCAGAACATTTTGCAAAATGTTTAGAAAAATCCATGAATGAGTAATGTTATCAGTTTATTTATGCATGAATAAGTGCTAAAGCTTACAAGAGAAGTAAGAAAATAGACATGTACCAAAAATATACATAGAGGAATTACAAAATCAACTCTTAAAAGAAAATGCAAAAAATTATGGCAGCTAAAATATGGTTTGGAATTTGCACTATAATTATTTTTCTATGAAGGTTAAGACTCTAAAATTAAAACCCATTTGATTTGAAAGTGTGTAAAGCTTGGGCCTGAATTTGAGATCTTGTTTTGGTATATTTTCATAGATACAGTCCAAGACATGTAGGGTTTCTGTAAGCTCCTGAATTACATCCCAAATACGTGACTTGGGGAAAATCAATGTAACTTTCTCTCTGAGAATCAGATTGAAATTGCGTAAGAAGATACAGAAAAAGGATAGATGATATGTTTCTCTATATTGTTTTCAAGTCCAAAGGTCGAAACCATAACACATGGAGCTTCGTACATTTTCGCTCTACTGAAAATGTATATAAGAAGGTCATCTTGGGAAATTGGGCATAACGCTTTCTTGGAGAATCCAATTTCGATCAGACTGGTGGCATTGGGAAGAGGATGCAGAGGGATATTGTAGGTTGCAATTTCAAACCTTGGAGATTCAAAATTTCAAAGATACAATAGATTCTAGATCAAGCTGCTAAAAAAAAGAAAAAGAATGACTCAAATCAAGAAAATAGAAACACCTAGTAAAAAAAATTGGATGAAGGATTTGAAGAATGTGATAGAAGCTAAGATAAATAGTTTTATATGTGCCATGGAAGATAATATGGATGGTAGGGAAGAAAATTTGAAGAAAGGAATGGAAGGTTTGAAGAAAGACATGGAAGGTTTGAAGGAAGGTGGGACAAAGCTGCTACAAGAAAGGCCTCCTAATGACGAAAAGGTAGCAGAGGAAACTCATGATGAGAAAAAAATAAATTTTGATCATGATTCCATAGAATCTAACAATGGATTGAAGACCCACCATATTCCAAAGATCGATATGAGTAAGTTTGATGGCAAGTATCCCATAACATGGATACTACAGATGGAGAAATATTTTGATTTACATAATATGCAACTGTTACAAAAGGTACATATTGTGTCTTTATATTTAGAATTGAATAATTTTTTATGGTATAAAGGCCTTTGTTCTCGTAAACCACTTGTCACTTGGTCAATTTTCATGGAGAAAATTATATCATATTATGAGGATACACAGAGGAACACCTTCTTTAGCCAATTGATAAATCTCAAACAAAAGGGTTCAATGGCAAAGCACATTGAGGACTTCCAAAAATTGAATATAAGGTTAAATGATATTCCAGAGAAGCAGAGGATTGATGTCTTCATAGGGACTTTAAAGGATAACATTCAACATGAGGTTCACCTTTGGGAACCTAATTCATTGGAGAAGGCATGCAGGTTGGTAAGAAAAATTGAAAGCAAACTTATGGCAACAAGGAAGCCTACCACTCATAACTATAAAGATGGAAGTGTTGTTGCTTCTAGCCTTTCACCACCTACAAGGTTGAGACCACAAAAATTGGAAGAAAAAAGAGCAAAAGGGATTTGTTACAATTGTGATAGAAAATACATTAAAGGTCATAAGTGTGTTGAGAAGAAATTAATTTAAATAGACGGGGAAGAGAAGCAGGAAAAGGAACAAGAAACATCAAAAGAAGAGGATATACACCAGGAACCAATCCCAGATAAAGGAGAAATTAATATGACCATATCTTGTAATGCATTGGTAGAAATTACCACTCCTCAAACTCTCAAGATAGAAGATTGTATCAAGAAGAAAAAGGTAACATTGTTGATGGATTCGGGCAGTACCCATAATTATATACATTGTAAGATAGCCAAGGAATTGAATTGATTTCTATATCTAACACCAAAGTGTCAAGTAATGGTTGCAAATGAAGGAACCATAAATTGCTTTGGAAAGTGCCATAATATCAAGCTATCAACGGGAGAATATGCCTTGAATAGTCCAATGCTTTCCATTCCAATGGGTGGTGCAGATGTTGTACTAGGAGTTCAATGGCTACAATATTTCGGTACGATAAATTTTAATTTTCAAGAACTTTTCTTGAATTTTTTTTGGGAAGGAAAGGAGATTGAATTAACAGGTATCATAGGGAAACTGGGAAAGATAACCATCTCTAACGGGATGACAAGGCTTCTAAAGAAATAACAATAGGGCGAAATTGCACAATTATGTTCACTAGAGGTACCCAGATCGAAATCATCTATTTCACCAGATCTCCAAAAAGTTTTGAACAATCATTCCAAGGTATTTGAGACTCCTAAAGGCCTCCCACCTATTCATTATTATGATCATGCTATTAATTTGATTCCAGTTGTTAGGATATTACGACAAATAGGAAATAGTTAAGTATAACTTGGTCTAGTGTAGAGTTAGGTAGAGTGTGTTTCTTTACTATGTACATTTGTAACTTACAATCCGATGGTCACGATATGTTCTAGACGTGAAGTGATCTGATGGTTCATTCTATCCTCGGTATTACTGACACTTGATTCGTGGCTTAACACTCGTGATCCAGGTCCGGGGGTGACAAAGGACCCTTCCAAGACCTTTTACTTTCGTGATGTGTCAAATTGCATTGTAAAAAAACATGAGTGAATACATCTGCATACTGTAATGAAGATGAACACGACAACCATCAACACATGAAAACATAAGCGTTGATAATGGAGTTTGTCTAGGAGGGACTACGTCTCCAAGCCCTAGTGTCAAGATGCTGTAGGCCGTTGCATTAAGTGTTGTCAATAGTGATGATATGCACAAGAGATGATGTCGCAATCATACAAGGAAAGGTGCCCTCACACAGGAGTGGCTCTAAGAGATGTTCCACTACAGGAACTCTCAGTCAAAAGACTCCTATTAGTATGACACAAAAACATGCATGATGAACATCCCGCCAACATGGCCTAAAAGGGATTTCAAAAACATGCTTGAAGACAACAAGAGTATCCCATCAACATGCAAGAAGGGATCTAAATGCATAACCTGATGAGTTATGAAAACAAGTACATCACATAGAAGATTCTGCATCACATCAAGCAAGGAATCATGACAACATGTAAGAAACAAAAGCCTACATCAACATCAATCAATGATCTATGCAACATAATGCATAAAGAAGAATTACATGAACACATCATATACCTCACAACCAAGGGTCATCTGAAGAAGAAGATATCAAATTGCTGAAGTTGTTCGGACCATCGATCTCACAACATCGATCACATGAAAATGACTGCTCGCACATGAATGTGGACATCTGCACTAGCACTTAGAAAACTGGCTGGAAAATGAAATGAGAGAATGACAAATCTGAGTGCACCATCAGATTTGTGGTGTCGAGTAGTGCAAAATTGACTATCCAAAATCTATATTCTAAGAAATTGAGAATTTGGGGCTCAAGGAATCTTTTAGATTCCCCAGGATTCCTAAAATATTTTGCTCCATGGGTGGATTGGAAATCTGCAACTCAGATGGAAAATCTGATCTCTCTATTGCCATTCCTGTGGAAAACCATGAAAAACAAGTATAAACTTGACTATATTCCGACATGGCAAAATTTTACCTCGGGAAAATTTCAAGGCTCATGGTTCTGCTCCCTGTTTTTGCTGCAATCATGGTTCCACCCTGAAAATGGCAGAAAAATGTAGAACTTTGATGGAGACATGGACTGTGCCATTGCGTTTGTGGCGACGAGAGGTGTTGAATCCCTATAAAATTTGTCAAATTCTAACAAAGTGAATTTTTCCCTCCTATAAAATTCATGGTCCTTGCATTAAAAAATAATTAATCCACCTCAATTTGCATGCCCTCTCCTGGTTCCTCCATCTCTATCTCAAATTGCCTACAATGGTAAATATGTTGGGTTTATATAATTTACCTCCAGTGGATTTACTAAGAAATTAGTTGGTTGCGTTGATTAAGAGTCTTGGTTAATAGGGAGGAGGTCGGGCGGTCAAACCCCGCCTCCTACTTTTTTTACACCAAAATTTGTTTTGATAACCAATCTCAGGTGGCTGGGCCTGACTTGGGTGGCCCGCCCCCGTACCCTCCTCTACATATATGTTAGACGGTCATATTATATTTGGGCACATGTTTTTTTTGGGTTTAAGTTTGGTGTTAGGGTGTATAATAGTTTTGGGTGTGGTTAATATATGGGGCTGTCTAATGGGCCAGCCCACATGGCCGGGTGGGTTCAAATCCTACTGTCTTCACCATTTTTGTATGTAGGTTGGTACATGGGGGTGGGGGGTGTGTGGTGGGGCTGGTGGCTCCCACCCCCTTAAATTTTTTTATTTTTATTTTTTGCTTTAAATAAGAACTAATGCACTTATTTTTAAAATTCGTTTTTTGACTATAGGAGTCAAATTAATGACCCCACAATTTAGCCCAGAGTTGACCAGAATCCGGTGGTCATGTTTGGTACAAATTGTGGCCTCCTTAAGCTTCACAGTCATCAAAAAGTCAACCCAACTTTGACTGCTTCTAACTTTCGCACACAGACTCGGATTGATGAACCGTTCTCACTGTCGCGATCAGGACGACAGGATCTATGCTCTGGTCCTATGTCAAAGTCATTATGAGTACTTTGATTTTCAAGAATTCATAAGCCCTCTTTGTCGTCTACATCTCTCTGGAGCCACCTGGATCAATCCTCCCCATTGAGGTGCTTTTGGTCCCCGAAAAGCATGAAAAATAATCTGCAACTTTCTCTGTACCCTACCTACATCACAAGCATCTTGAAAAGGTCTCGCTTCCATCTCCTTCACCTTTGTTCTTTGGAGCCTTAAGCGACGAGCCGACACCTGCTGCCTCTGCAACCTGTAGTACATTGTTTTACAAATTACATGCTTGACTGTGATGACCAACTAATGACCCAAATGTCCCACACTTTCCATGAGTTTATAACACATACTCGGTGGTCAATTTTACAACAAGATGGACGTAATACCCCATCTATGACAATAAGCCCAAACTATCATTGTCACTTCACCAAGTGATGGAAAACACATCATCACTGCAACACATGATTTACATACATAAGGCCAAACACTTTTGTTTTGACAAGTGATGGAAACATAACATCACTTTCACAGTTTAACATGCGACACAAAATAAGACCAAACATCATTGTTGCTGACCAAGTGATGGAAACAAATCATCAATTTTACATTTTAAAATGAAACAAATGATTTACAAAAGAATGACCATGAAATGACAACATGTCTAGAAACCATTTTTCACTTATCACGATGAATGGGTCGCCTCCTTGTGGAAATGTTTCTTGTCGAATAACTACTTCCCTTGGTTCACGCACCGACGCTTTGTCTTTAAGGCATTGCTCTGGATGGAGCCTCCAACAAGTGGCTCTTTGATGACCATTTCTATCGCAATGACTGCAGTAGGTTTTCTTCCTCCATATTTGCTTAACCTGTTTATTTTCATGCTGTTGAGAGGGTCTTTCATGCCTCATCCTTTTGTGCGCTTCCATTCTTTTCCAACACTTAGAAAATGTATGGTTATTTAATCCAAAAAAGGTGAATGTTTTTTGATGCCATGTTCTTCATTCATCATTAACAACATGATCATAATCAAAATGAACATTCGAAGAGTGAAAGTGGTTATACCTTCCCTTGTCATGATCCAGATTTAAATAGGAATGCAACAAATTATAGAGATAACCATAAACACAGAGATGCAATGGAAATAATGCTTCATTTCATTAATGTAAAATACTGAAATACGCTTACAACGAGAAATGGAAATAAACTAGCTAGGGCGATGGTAGCTTATCTATGAGAAGAGATGTGGTGGCTACATGCCTCTGAACTGTGTTACAATGAGGCTCGAAGGCCTATTTATTGTTGAGAAACAATGGAAAAACCTTAACATCCCAAAACCTAACCCTAGAAGATGAAACGCCAAATTGTGGGCCCCATTTGGGCAAATTGGTACATCAATTTCCCGAGGTCGTAACTTTGGCATACGATTTTTGTTTGATGTGTACAATAGCTCATTAGAAAGATTCTACCACTTTGGGGCCTCAAAACGGCTTCGAAAGTTCAGGAACCGAAAAACTGCTAAAAATAATAAAAAATGTGCTACAATTTGGGAAATTGAAAAAACTGAAAGAGAGAGTTGTGGGGGTCCAAATGGGATAGGTGGGTGGCCACCAACATCCACCTAGATCATGTTGACTCTGATGTCAGTATGGTGATGAGAGCTTGCCTCAACTCTCTCCCTGCAATGGGCACTGTCGTGGGATGATGGGGATGTGTTCCCATCATTCTCCTTCCTCGATGATTTCAGCGATGTCTCAGATGACTCTGACACCTTTGAGCACTCTCCCTTAGTGTATCGTGAGCCTACAAATCGATGTTCGTGCACAGCCTCCAAAGGTTGAGTTATGCCTTGGTTACACCAAGTTCGTCTTTCTCCTCGTGCCTCGTCCTTGTAAGGAGCCTCATGTTTGTCCCTGTAATTGGGATCTCCAAATCTCCAATAGAACCCATATGATGTGAATATGAAACCGAAAGGAAATCAACATCCTTTACCTCCTTTGTCGATTTGGAAAGGATTGATGAGGATTGCTCATCATCTGTTGTTGGTGGTTCACTAACTATCATGGTGCATTTCCCAACTTCCTTTCTGACATACCCAAGTCCGACTTGATGGGGTAATTTCTCTACTCTGATGGGATTGACAATGCCTTGTCCATTAGCGCCCAAGCCTTTTCCTTCATACCCCATTCTCTTCAACAGTTTGGAGCCAATTCCTGTGGTGTGATTTTCAAAAATAGCGAAAGCATTATCAAGAATCATACATGAAGATGGAGAACTACTTTTTACCTCACATGGATCTTGCTGTAGCTTTTCCAAGGCCTCGTCCTTTGCTTGTAGCTGTCGTAGAAAACTTTTTTTTTCCTCTTTCTCTTCATGTAGGTGCATCTTCAATTCAACATTCTCTGTTTGAAGATTATGTTTATTTTGCTTTAGTTCTTCCATGGCCTCTTTCGTGGCTTGCAACTGAAGTTGCAATCGCTCCTTTTCTGCTATCTATTTTTGTAGAGTTTCATACATGATTTCCACTATTTTGGAAATGTTGAGCATGGTCTCGTACATCGCGTTTTCATCCTGTCGCTACACATTTCATTTTTCACGCTACAATTCACATCAACGCAAAGATTGCTTCGATACCACTTGATCTAGGTCCAGGTGTGACAAAGGACCCTTCCAAGACCTTTTACTTTCATGATGTGTTAAATTTCATTGTAAAAGAACATGAGTGAATACATCTGCATGTTGTAAAGGAGAGGAACAAGACAATCATCAACGCATGAAAACATAAGCGTTGATAATGAAGTTCATCTAGGAGGGACTACATCTCCGGTCTCCAGTGTCAAGATGGTGTAGGAAGTTGCATTAAGTGTTGTCAATAGTGACGACGTACATAAGCGATGATGTCGTGATCATACAAGGAAAAGTGCCCTCATGCAGGAGTGGCTCTAAGAGATGTTCCACTACAGGAACTCTCATTCAAAAGACTCCTATCAGTATGACACACAAACATGCATGATGAACATCCCACCAACATGGCCTAAAAGGGATTTCAAAAGCATGCATGACGAAAACATGAATATCCCATCAACATACAACAAGGGATCTCAACACATAACCTAATGAGTTATGATAGAAAACAAGATCCTGCATCAACATCAATCAAGAATCTATGCAACATAATGCATAAAGAATAAGCACATGAACACATCATATACCTCACAACCAACGACCATCTGAAGAAGCAGATGTCAAACTGTTGAAGCTATTCAGAACATCGATCTCACGACATCGATCACATGAAAATGAGTGCTCGCACATGAATGTGGACATTTGCACTGGCACTTAGAAAAGTGGCTGGAAAATGAAATGAGAGAATGACAAATCTAAATGCACCATCAGATTTGTAGTGTTAAGTAGTGTAAAATCGATTGTCCAAAATCTAAATTTTGAGAAATTGAGAATTTGGGGCTCAAGGAATCTTTTAGATTCCTTCGAGATTCCTCAAATATTCTGCTCCATGGGTGGACTAGAAATATGCAACTCAGATGGCGAATTTGATATTGCCATTGTGATCCTTGCAGAAAACCATGAAAAACAAGTATAAACTTGACTATATTCTGACATGGCAAAACTTTACCTCCTCGGGGAAATTCCAAGGCTCATGATTCTGCTCCCTGTTTTTGCTACAATCATGGTTCCACCTTCATCTTAAAAATGGCTGAAAAATGCAGAACTCTGATGGAGACATGGACCGCGCCATTGTGTTCATGGCGACAAGAGGTGTTGAATCCCTATAAAATTTGTCAAATTCCGACAAAGTGAAAATTTTGCCCTCCTGCAAAATTCATGGTCCCTACATTAAAAAATAATTAATCCACCTTGATCTGCATGCCCTCTCCTGGTTCCTCCATCTCTGTCTTGAATTTCCTACAATGGTAAATATTTTGGGTTTATATAATTCACCTCCAGTGGATTTACCAAGAAATTAGTTGGTTGCATTGGTTAAGAGTCCTAGTTAATAGGGTGGAGGTCGGGTAGTCAAACCTCGCCTCCTCCTTTTTTAACACCAAAATTTGTTTTGACAACCAATCTTGGGTGGTTGGGCCTGCCTTGGGCAGCCCACCCCCATGCCCTCCTCCGCATATATGTTAGACAGTCGTATTATATTTGGGCACATGTTTTTTTTGGGTTTAAGTTTGGTGTTGGGGTGTATAATAGTTTTGGGTGTGGTTAATGTATGGGGTCGTCCTGTGGGTTGGCCCACGTGGCCGGTGGGTTCAACTCCCGTAGGCCTCACCATTTTTGTACGTAGGCTGGTTACATGGGGGGCGAGGGGGTGTGGTGGGGTTGGTGGCCCCCACCCCCTTAAAATACATACATACATACATACATATACATACATACATACATACATACATACATACATACATACATACATACATACATACATACATACATACATACATACATATATATATATATATATATATATTATATATATATATATATATATTGTTTTAAATAAGAACTAATGCACTTATTTTTAATATTCATTTTTTGACCATAGGAGTCAAATTAATAACCCCACAATTTTTCTTGGAATCTAGCCAGAGTTGGCCGGAATCCGGTGGCTGGGTTCGGTCCAAATTGTGGCCTCCTTAAGCTGCCTAATCATCAAAAAGTCAACCCAACTTTGACTACTTCTAACTTTCGCATACGGACTCGGATTGACGAACCATTCGCATCGCCCATATCAAGACGACGAAATCTACACTTTGGTCCTATGTTGAAGTAATTCTGACCACTTTGATCTTCAAGTGTTCATAAGCCGTCTTTGTCCTGTGTGTCTCTCTAGAGCCACCTGGATCACCCAGATTGGTCCATGATCTCTATTTAAAGAGCATGGAGGGTAATTTGTGGGGTGACCATTCATGAGAGAAGCTTATGTATATTTTCTTTTTCTTTTTTTAATTTATAAATTGCCTGAAGTGGCCGCATTGGCTCAAGCCTTGGACTATTTCCCTCTTTGATGGTTTTAACCATGTCAAGAATACTGGTGTATTAATATGTGATCTGTTTGTGAGCAGTTTCCTTTGGTGTTCTATCTGAGGAACTTACCTTGTAAATTCCTATATGTTATCAAAGCCATTTGAGGGCCGCATTCGTTGGTGATCCAAATCGGAAGTCGGTACAACTGCATATGACTGTTGTTTCTTAGATCTATTGTTTCCGACTACTTTCGGGCTGAGAGGACTACTCTATTGTGTTTGCAGCATTCATTCTAGTGAGAAATCCATTTCGTTTCACGTGAAAAGGTTTCCGGTAGCCCTATATACGTTATTTTTAAGATCTGGAGGTATATAGTCTTTATTTTTAGTTTTAGTTATTCATCTCTCTATTTATTTTGGTTTATTTAGCTCTCCATTTTTTATTACCGGATGTACACCTTTCATTTCTACGTATGCTCTTTTCCCTACGAATCTATGTGATCTTAGCAAATCAGAAACAGAAATGAAGGATTTTTCTCATGTGTATGCTCTTTTCTGTTGTGCCTTAGTGTGATCTCGGAAACTCAGAAACATTGAGGAAAATATTTAGGTTCTGGTGAAAGCTAACTTCAAGCCATAATGTTTGGTTTTTTTTTGTATGTCCGTGTTGGGTTGTGTGGTTTTTTTTTTGTAGGCAAAAAGAGATTTTTCAAATAAGCACACACCCCAAATCTTTAGTGACTAAAAAAAAAAAAAAAAAAAACTTCCTCTTTTCCAAAAATTACTAAGCTTTTAAACTAGCTCACTTGGTCCAAAGTTACTTTATGAGAATAGAGGTCTTGAGTTCAAGTCTTTCTTTTTTTTGAGTTACTTTTTCTAAAAAGCACATGTAACTTATGTTTTAAAGTTACTTTATGTAAAAGTGTTCTCACCTATTATAAAAAGTGAGTAACTTATAATTTTAAAATCTCTTTATCTTTTATTTAAGTTACAATTTAGTGGATAGCTCATAAAGTACCATTGTAAAAGTGACTTTCACTTATTTATAAAAGTAAGTCACATAAAATACCTTTTAAAATTGAGCTAATTAGATTAAGTTTGGAAGGGGTAGAGGGGAAGGGGGGGCGAGCTGTTTTTTTCCAAAATATAACATTATCATTCACTTCCGCGCATTCAAGCACTTCGTCGGCATCTCCAATAACTTTTCTTCAAAAAGCCATAACTTCTTCATCCGGAAGCCATTTTTAGAGTCATTTTTTTCAATCAGCCTAATTTTTTGAGATATTTCCATTGGAATACTTTGTTTCAGCATCTACAACTTTAGTTTATGTTAAAATGGAAAGCCCATGCTAAGTTATTCTTGACAACACCAACTACTTCAAATGGTCGTCCTACATTGTGGATTTACTTAGAAGTAAAGGTCTTTACATAATAGCCTCGGGTCAAGAAATTAAACCTAAAGATGAAGATAAGGCAGCCAAATGGGAAAATAGGAAAGATCAAACACATGGGTTGATAGGGATGTCTATTTCTCCATACCTTAGATTCCATATCGCAGAACTTGATACTCCTAATGAAGCAATGGAACAACTCACTAAATTTTTTGGAATTAAAAATGAAATTAGATCCCATCAACTCGAAAATGAGTTTCTTATGTTGGACCCCAATAATTTTTCTTCCATTGAAGATTTTTTGTCCAGGTTCAAGACCATTAGACTTCTCTTGGAAGGTGTTAAGGTTAAGAAAGAATATGGTAGCCTTATCTATTCCATTCTTACTAAGTTGGGACCAGCCTACTCTGTGTTTCTTTCCACCTTCCATTCTACTAGAGAAGCCTTCATTTCTCAAGGACAAGACTACAAGTCCCCCTCTTTTGATGCCTTTTGTGATTCTTTAACAAGAGAACAAGAAAAATTCTTACATATTGATCTTCTTAATCTTGGAAACTCTTCTAAGAAAGCCTTAGCCGCCCAACAACAACCAAAGTCAAACAATCTTAAGAAGTAGTATCCTAAAAAGAATGGTCCTAAACCAAACAAGGGTCCTAAGAAATTCCAGTCTCAAAATGAAAAATCATTTAAACAAAATGATAAGGAAAATAAAAACAAAGGGAAGAAGACAAACAGACATTGCCACTTTTGTAATCGAGATGGCCACTTAGAATCCAAATGCTTTAAGAAGATGGAAGCCTTGGAAGCAACAATGAAGGAGCATAACATCCATTTGGAGCACTCTTCAAATTCAACTTCATGTTCATGAATAACACTTTCTACATATGGTTGTCAAGCATCTTGGTCTGGTTATGCACTAAACGTATCTTCTTCTTCTTCTCATTTTCATGAGTAGCTCATTGATTTTGGAGCTTCTTATCACATGGCCAAAAACAAAGCCATGTTTTCTTATTTAAATGATTGTAACACCAAAAATATATATGTTTGTGTTGATAGATCTCTTAGTGTTGTAGGGACTGGAACTGTTCATGTAGACAATGGTCAATTTAATGATGTATTATGTGTTCCAACCTTATCCTACAACCTTCTATCTGTAGATCAAATAACTCATTCAGGTGAAGGTAAAACCATTGACTCTTCACCTCGTGATGTTGTAATTAAGGACCTAAGAGATCCTAGACAGATTTTAGCTACTAACATTGCTGATGATTCTAAAAGGTTGTATCGTTTTAACAAATTTGGGTCATCAAATCTTCCCTTGGTATTTTTTGCTCATAATGATAAAGTGAGCACACTTTGGCATGAACGATTCGGTCACTTAAAATATCGCTCCCTTCAAAATCTATGTAAAGAAAATATGGTGACAGGTCTTCCTATGGTATCTTGCAGAGATGGTGTTTGTTCCGGATGTGTACTCAGAAAAACATCATCGGATAGTTTTGAAAAACGTGCCTCTTGGCACGCCTCTGCCCCTTGACAAGTTGTGCATAGTGATTTATGTGGTCCACTTCCAGATGCTTCATTCTCTGGCTACAAGTATTTCTTAACTTTCATTGATGATTTCTCCAGATGCACTTGGTATACTTCTTAAAACTCAAGAGTGAAGTATTTAACATGTTATTGGCCTTTAAGGCCTTTGTTGAGAAACAATTTGGACATCAAATTCTTAAGCTAACATCTGATAATGGCAGAGAATATGTTAACAACAAATTCATCAACTTTTGCATTGAGCATGTAATTCAAATGCAACATACTGTTCCATATACTCCACAACACAATGGTGTAGCTGAAAGGAATAATAACACCTTAAAGGAAATGGCTAATTGTATGCTTCAATCTAAAGGACTTAGTCTTATTTTTTGGGTAGAAGCAATTTACTATGCAAATTACATAGTAAATCACACTCCTACTAAGGTTTTAAAGAATATAACTCTAGAAGAAGCATGGAGCTCAATTAAACCAGATGTAAGTCACTTTCGTGTTTTTGGAAGTGAAGCATGGGCCCATATTACCGATGAGAAACATAAAGCCTTAGAACCTAAGAGTGAAAAATGTATTTTTGTTGGATATTCTAAAGATTTCAAAGGATATAGACTTATTCCACTTAAGTCCAAAAAATTTATCATTATAAGAGATGTAAATTTCGTTGAAAATATATCAGCCTACGAGCCTAGTTCGGTGGATGTGCCACCTCTCTCTATCCCTTCTACTTTTGAAAACATTTCTTCTTCAGATGATGACAGCGAGGATGACAATCCTCCCCCACCTTCTCAGGATCCTCCTTCAACTCCTCGGCTTCCAAAATGGGTCTGTGCTACTCGGGATGCAACAGGTGCTCTTGCAGGTGATCCTATAGATCAACGATGTACACATTCTCAGTTCGATAGAGCCTCTTCTTTACTGTCTCAATCTTCAGTGAATTATGATCCTGACACCTTTGAAGAAGCTTTAGGCCATCCATATTGGGACACAACTATGAATGAAGAATATCGTTCATTATTGGTAAATGATACATGGGATCTTGTTCCTCTTCCAAAGGGAAGAAAACTTGTTAGATGTAAATGGGTTTACAGAACCAAGTTTGAACCAGATGGAAAATTTGATAAACATAAAGCTCATCTTGTTGCTAAGGGATTTTCATGAGTTGAAGGCATTGAATATATTGAAACCTTCTCCCCTATTGCCAAAATGAACTCTATTTGCCTTGTTCTTTCCCTTGCTGCATCTTTCAAATGGGAAGTCCATTAGTTGGATGTTAAATCTTCCTTCTTGCATGGGGACTTGCATGGAGAAATCTATATGGAACAACCTCTTGGCTTTATAAAATTAGACTCCAACCTTGTATATTAGCTTAAGAAATCCCTTTATGGTCTCAAGCAAGCCCCTCGGGCTTGGTATGCCAAAATGGATAGCTTTCTGTTAGATACTGGCTTTTCTAGGTGTCATTCTAACAATATTGTCTACACCAAGAAAGTGGGTAAGTCTCTTATTAGTCTTGTTCTTTATGTTGATGATCTTATCCTTACTGGTAGTGATCCCAACCTTATAAACCATGTGAAGTCCAACCTAAAAAGAAGTTTGAAATGACAGACTTAGAACACTTGCATTATTTTCTAGGTCTTCAAGTCTTGCAAACCAAGGAAGGTATTTCCCTTTCACATGGAAGACTGTATGCCAACCCCTTCTCCCTTTCAATTTGGAGCCAAAATTTCAATCACTTATACTTCCCTTGAAGTTGATGCTACTTTATACCATCATCTTGTAGGAAAACTTTCGTATCTGACCCATATCCATCGAGAACTTTCCTTTGACGTTGGCATTATTGGTCGGTTTATGCAAAACCAACATGAAAGTCATTGGAAAGCAACTAAAATAATAATTCATTATGTTCAAGGTACAGTTCAGTTTCGGATTCATTATAGTGTAGAAGCATCTCCTCTATTAGTTGGTTTCACTGATTCCGATTGGGCTGGTGACCCTGATGATTGAAATTCTATTGCAGCTTATGTCTTCACTCTTGGTTCTGGACCTATTACATGGGCTTGCAAGAAACAAAGTGCCATTTCTATTTCTTCAGTAAAAGCAGATTATCGTGGTGCCGTAGAAGATAGTAAGTAAACCCCATGGCTTCATCATATCCTATCAGAGTTTGGCTTTCAGCAACAACATCCGACTACACCTTGGTGTGATAATCAAAGTGCCATTCAACTATGCAAAGATCCAATCCAACATCAGCGCAACAAACACATTGAACTACACATGCACTTCATCAGAAAGCTCATTTATGACCATGTTCTTGAAGTGAAATATTGTTCAATCGATGATCGAGTTGCAAACATCTTTACAAAGGCTCTCACAGAGGCAAAGTTTAATAAACTTTGATTTATGGTTGGAGTTCAGGAAGTTGTCACGAAGGGGGGATAGGATCTAATGCCTCCTTCCTTCTCCTATTGTGTCATATTTTTACATCCTTCAATCCTATCCCAAGTTGTTCTTAAGGGGGGATGTTAGGATATTTCGACGCATAGGAAATATTTAAGTATAACTTGGTCTAGTGTAGAGTTAAGTAAAGTGTGTTTATTTACTATGTACATTTGTAACTTACAATCCGATGGTCACGATATGTTCTAGCAGTGAAGTGATCCGACATGTCATTATCTCCTTGGTATTACCAACACTTGATCTGTGGCTTAACATCTGGTTCGTCCATGATCTCTATTTAAAAAGCATGGAGGGTCATTTGTACGGTGGCCATTAATGAGATAAGCTTATGTAAATTTTCTTTATTTTATTAATAAATTGCCTGAAGTGGTTGTGTTGGCTCAGGCCATGGATTGTTTCCCTCTTTGAGGGTTTTAACCACGTCAAGAATACTGGTGTATGGATCTTTGATATGTTTGTGAGCGACGTCCTTTGGTGTTCTATTTGAGGAACTTACCTTGTAAATTCCGACACCAGTAAGTGTTCCCCCAAACATTAGGCCTTACAGATATCCATATGCCCAAAAGAGTGAAATTGAACGTATGGCTACAGAAATGCTAGAGGTTGGTATAATTCAACCTAGTCAAAGTTCTTTCTCTGCTCCAGTGATATTGGTACACAAGAAGGATGGATCTTGGCACATGTGTCTAGATTGTAGGGAGCTCAACAAGCTTACTATTAAAGATAAACTTCCCATTCCTATCATTGATGAATTATTGGATGAATTACATGGAGCAATTTACTTCACCAAGTTGGATCTTCATTCAGGATATCATCAAATCAGAATGAAGATTTTATACATTCCAAAAACAACATTTAGAACTCGTGAGGGTCATTATGAATTTTTGGTCATGCCTTTTGGCCTTACTAATGCACCTTCTACATTTCAAGGTTTGATGATTCCATTTTCAAACCCTTAGAAAATTTGTGTTAGTATTTTTTGATAATATACTAATCTACATCAAGTCTTGGAAGGATCATTTTGAACAAGTTGACAGGGTGCTCAAATTATTGGAGGAGAAACAATTATATGAAAAAATCTCCAATTGTTTCTTTGGAGTACAAGAGGTGGAATATTTGGGTACTTAGTTAGCTCATAGCTCATATTATCATCCTGAATCTGATGGGTTAACTATGATAGTGAATAAATATTTGGAAGGATATCTTCGTTGCTTTGTATCTGATAAACAGACACAATGGGTCAGGTGGTTTCCTCTAGCTAAATGGTGGTATAACACTTCCTTCCATACTGCAGCAAAAATGACCCCATTTATGGCACTTTATGGATATCATCCACTTTCCATCACATCATCTTTAAAAGAAAATTCTAAGGTTCAAGAAGTGGAGGATCACATCGAGCATCAACAACAAGTTCTCAAACTCTTAAAGGATAACCTCACTTTGGCACACAACAGAATGAAACAACATGCAAATCAACATTTCAGCAAAAGAAGTTTTGATGTAGGTGAATGGATATTTCTATAATTACAACCATACAAACAAATGTCCCTCAAGCAAGTTAAGAAGGATAATAAATTATCGCCAAAGTATTATGGTCCATACAAGGTGTTACAAAATATTGGTACTATGGCATACAAATTGAAACTTCCTGCATCTTCCCAAGTGCACCTAGTTTTCCATGTTTCATGCTTAAAGAAGGTTATAGGTGAGAAATTCCCAATTCAAACAATATGTCGGAACTTGACAAGGAATCAAAAATCATATGGGAACCTGAAGCAGTAACAGAAACAAGAATCCGACAACTACAAAATCGATCAATTTCAGAGTATCTCATCAAGTTGAAGAACTTACCCGTTGAAGATTCCACATGGGAGGACAATAATTTTATACAGAATCATCCAAAACTACTCAAGCATTGAGGACAACACATTTTAAAGGAGAGGGGCATGTTAGGTCCCTATAGTACTAGTGCAACCCCTTATTGTTATTAGTGCAACTCCCTTTTTATATTGTTGTGCCCATGTAGTCCCCATATTGTTATTATTGTGCCCCATAGAAGTCCACTATTGTTATGATTATGCCCTTACATTATTATTTTTATGTCAACTCTTATTATATTATGATCCCTTAGACTCCTATACATAAAAAGGAGGTCTTGTCATTTGTATCATCCAAGAATTGTTCATTTGTGTAATGTAAAGGAGGTTTCCCCCTTGAAGAGGCTTATTTTTAAGGCGTTGATCTGTCTTTTCTATCTTTTTGTGAGCTAGTTTCATAACACAGGGGGTATCTGTACTTTAAGGACTTGTAACCCCCCATTTTATTCTAAAAACATAGTTTTCAGAACCCAGATCGTGAATTTGAGCGATTTTGTAGATTACTACTACTAACTGTGTGTGTTTGTTCTCAAGTTTTTGGTGAAGGATTAAGATTAGTTAGTTTCTATTTTAATATGCCAATATTTTAAGTTTAAATTTATTAATTTTATAAGTTAAATAGGTTGAGTAAGAATCCTATATTCATGTTGCTAATGGTTGTCAAAATTTTCTGAGGAGATGACTATCGCTAAGTGTTTGACAAAATGCCTCAATGGTTGTATATTGTATGCTTGCAAATTGTTTTTCATAATGCTTTAATGGCTGTAGCTATTTAAATTTATGTGTTTTATGTAAAAAAAATCTTAAGTGAAATTAGGATTTGTAACCAAGATGTTCTCGAATGTCGCAATGAATATGCGTGATAGGTCCATTGAGTTAAAATTTATGTTGATAAAGTCAAATTTGGGTAAGTGATTTGTTGTAATGCCAACTTACATATGAATTCATAATTACTGGATACCACTCCTATAGAAGTTGAATTCTCCTTTTAAGTAAACAATTCATAATCATGTTATTTAAAATAAAATCAAATTAGTCACTCCTAGACACATTTAATTACAATAGAAGTAAATGATTAGCTTGATGGAAATTGTGGCTCATAAAGTTTGATATTTATTCAACCCACTAAAGTCTCTTTCTTTGAAATAGGATTTTTGAGCTTGAAGATCAAGTGATGTTTGTTTGGTACTTTGGCTTTGGGGTTTGAGTGAGACATTGACTTTGGGCCTGTCTTAGGAGTTGGAAAAAAAAATAATTGCGTTTTGAGTCTGAGTGTTCATTATTTCTCTATAATATTGATGGTTGGTAAGGTAGGACCTTACAGGGACAAGCTGCCTCAAGTCATGTAGATGAGTTTTAAGGTCAAGAATGTGAGGTCTACATATAGATTAGAAGTCTGAAGTGGTCGCTGATTAGGGTAGACTCTGAGGTGACTGACTGCAAGAGTCTCTTACATGACCAAGAAACATCAAATATATAGTTGCACAAGGTTGAGACTTCTTAGATATGAGTAGAGGTCAGGTGCAAATATATGTGGCATTGATTCCATGTAGATGATTTTTGAGGTGTATGCGTGAAGGTTTTTCTAGCAAAGGTGTGATTGGGAAGTAGTTTGAGGGCCTAATGTAAAATGATATTGTAGGGGGAAAATCACAATGAGATTACCCTATTTTGGAGCCTATGACAATCACCTTTATGAAGCAAAGGGACTATGAGTTGCTGGTACATTGGAGGCTGATATACAGTGATATGAGGGTTGTCATACATTGTGAGAAGCTGAGTCTTTTGAAGCCATATGTAAACTGATATTGGAGAAGCAGATCCACTGTTAGAGGGTAGACTAGTTGAGCATAAAAATAGTGACCTTGGAGGAGCATTGTCATTGTGTGAAGGCAATTGGTTGAGCTAATGTGTGTAAGTGAATATGAAGGTGAAGGTATCCTTGTGATCAATTGAAGGTAGAGATATTGGAGCAACATTATTATTTGTGAGTATAGGTGGCAAAAGACCTGCCAGGTGTTCAAGATAAGTGGACTAAAAGAATTGGTGTCAAGCACTTCTTCCACAAGTAAGTCAAGTTTGTTCTTATTCTTGGGTAGATTTAGAATAATAAGTTGTTGATCTCAAGCCCTTTTTTCCTTGTATGAGGGCTAATTTTAAGGGCCGTGATCATTGGTACATGAGACCTATGTTTGTTGTATTAAAGGTGTAATATAAATAATTTTTGGGTTACATAATTTCTTGTGTACTTTGTTGATTCATTGTTGTACATATCCATTGTGCAAATTGCTTGAGGTTGTGGTATTTCAATGTGTTTTTTATTGTGTTTTAGACATAGACATGATTATGAAGTGAAAAGGAAAAATCAACAGATTCCACCTCAAATTTTCTTCCATAATAAAATTAAAAAGGCATAGCTTGCACAAGATGTTTTGATCAATATTCTCAACATTAAAATATACATCATTCTTGAGGTTGTGTTATCACATGAGGTTGTCATGCTGAGATCTATTTAAGCTGAAAAGTTACCCAAAATTCGTGTAATATATTGGGTAAACCCTTGAAGGAATCTGACATGTAATGGCCTATAACCTTCGGTCACCTACGACCTTTTTGATTTTCTTCTCCTAGGTAGATTTATCCTTCCATTTTTTTATTTCTGCCCCCTACTTGGCCTCCTGAGCCAGGTACATGGTAAACCAATGTTTTCTCATTTTCTCAATGACCTACCTATGAGTTTCTTTATCTATTTATTTCAAGGTCAAAGAGTTTGTACTTTGTCTTCCATTGAGGAAGGTATGGTTTAAGTTGAAGGAATGTTTATGTATTTGTAATAATATTGTCGAGGATGCTATTGATAAGATGTCTAGTGTCTGTGATACAATCTTGGAAATAATGATCAACTCTAACCTTTGTCCCTTTAGATTGATCAATAGCCTCAAGAAGGGTATCCATATTATGAAATTTTAGTAGATTTTTCTGCAGTCGAGCCCTAAGTTTATTATTTTGTAATACAAGTCTATTTTTCTATTTCAACAGAGTCTAGTATGCTATACTACAAAACTGAATAGGGCAGGGCATTAGGGCCTTACCTTTTGTCCTTTTCTCATTCAATTTATCTCTAGTTTCTCCAACATTGAATTACGCAGCTTCGCCTAGTAATGGAAAGTCACCCTCAGTCTAAAATGGCGAGTCGACCTCAATAGTATCAGTGATCCCAGTCTCCATTGGCTCATATTTGTCATTACTAGAAATATCTATGTGTTCCTTAGAATTTTTTTTGCCTTTATCTCCACAGAAATCCCTTGTGTTGTATCATAGTTGATGTTTTTCCCTTGTAACTGACCCTTTCCTACTTATTGCTGCCAACTTTTTGGTAATTGGCAATATCGTCACTCGCCACTTTCTCTTCACTTGCTATGAAAATGGAACCTATGAAACACTAATGTGGTTCAACTCATATTTGATAATAATTTTAATGAGACCTTGACGAAAGAGCATAGTTTCAAGATTATTTCTCTTCTAGACTGTCGCACCCATCCTGGTCAGACTTTTTAGAAGGTAGAAGAGAATATTCATGACCTTGATTCTAGCTAAGTGCATTCAAATACGAATATGATAATGATAGACCTTACTATAAAGACCTTCACAAGTAATAAAATGATGGACGAAATAGAAAAAATTATGCCATAAAGGTCGTAACCATTCACTTTTAATCCCTTTCTTCAGGTTTGGTAACGATGAGTGTTCCTTAAAGAAGGGGTACCAATTTTAGCTGAAAATCTTATGGTTCTTATACCATTTTTTGCTAGTTTGAGAAAGTATTGTAGTCCCCTCAAGGGTTTCCACATTCAACATGATAGTGAGTTGTTGGACCAAAGTCCTTTCTCCATTAAACGTGTTGGAAAATTCTAGGGAAGTTTGTGTATAGTGCCCTTGAAATTTCTCCAAAAACATAATCTATTATGCTTAGATGAAGATTCCCAATATTGTTAGACTCACCTGGATGGAATCTACATCTGCGGGTTTACTATGAGTCATGGTCCCTCCCATATTATCTATGTATGCCATCACTTCCCTTCCATCAAAGTTCCAACTATATAACTTTGTGAATTATCCTATTTTCCCAATTTTGTGTTGCCGATGTCGAAGGAAACTCCTTTTCTCTCTATTAGTGGCTTTCCAAACTGACGGATCTGATGGTTCCCCTCATTAATGTTCCATGTTTATTTCCTAACTAGTTGGCTACGAGTTGATACTTGTTCAGCTTGTGCCATGATGTGTTTTGGTTTGAAAGTACTTCCAACCACGTGAAGGGGGGTGCTACAATTCAGTGCCTCATGCTATTAAATATGGCACAAGCTATGAAATGGCTGACATGTTGCAAAATGGTCATGGGGCATATTTGTACGAGATACCATTTGTTCATTCATTGATTTGAAATGAGGTTTAAACAATGGTTATGGCATACTAGAATCAACACATACTAATAAGGTGACAAGCCATCCATAGGCCTGACCAAAGTGAGTTAAGAATTAGGCTTAGAAAGATAATTATTAGGATGTTATAAAGAGTGAAAGGTAAGGAGGCGATGTGAAAAATAGAAGGGTCCTTTTATATAATATCGGTGGAATATAAAGGTCTAGTAGGTTGAGTGGTTAGACACATAGGATGAGTGGAATATAAATTAGGTAAGATTACGATAATTTTAACATGCTACTAGCTTCTAAGAACATTTTAGAAAAGGAAACTAAAGAGAAGCTCAAAGAGTAATTGACCCGCGGTAGAGATCATGTGATATATAGTTGCGCCATTCTTTTGTGTATATCATGTAGCTTGGTTATGAAGGATAGCCTTAAATATGCAATCATCATTATACTTATTCCTGTGAAGTCATATCCAAACATCGTTATAAAAGTTAGGCTAAAGAGTAAATAGGTATATACTTTTTCTCTTCTTCTTTTTTCTTTTTCTTTTTTTTTTCAAACTTTACCAAACAGAATGTTGATTTTCCAACACAAGCTCGTCTAATTTCTCCTTGAAGGGTTTTCACAATTGGAAGTATTATTATTCATAGGATATTAGCCAGTACCTAGTTTTCTAATATCACTAAGTGTTGGAGTGCCTGAAAACTAGGTCTTCGCTACTGGATCTTTTTCATTTTTTTTAATAATAGACTAAAAAATCAAGAGATTATAGAAGGGGTTGGGATATTTTCCCATTTTGTGGTCTATGTCTGATTTCTTTGCTAGTCGCTTGATAAATTCTTCTTTATACTAAGGCTTCTGATATACTCTCAACTGATTTCCATTAGCCATCAGTGGTGTCCATGCTTCATCAATAGTACAAAGCCTCACCGATCCATTATCAAATATAGTCTTAATCTCATATTCTCCCAACCATCAAGTGTAAACATTTACTTTAAAGTCCTTGTATCTAGAATCAAACAAGAGGGTCCAATATCCCTCTCTAAAATTTTATTCTTTATAAATGTATCATGCCACCATCCTTGTTGTTGCTGAACAACAATTGCCTAGTGTATGGCATCTTGATGAATTTCATCGAGTTCGTTGAGTTGATCCAATCGATGTTGTTTTGCTTCTGAAAGGACCATCCCCACTTGTAAGATTGTCCTTAATATCTTGAAATCGAACTTGATAGGGAGAATGACCTGCTTCCCATACACGAGCTTGTAAGGGGTGAATCTAGCGTCATTCTTCCAATTGATTTTGTAAACCCACAAGGCCTATGGAAGCTTCTCATCCTAATCCTTATGATTTTGTTGTACTATTTTGGTCAAGATATTTTCCAAAATCTTCTTGGTGACTTCCACTTGTGTGTTTTCCTATGAATGATAAGGGGTGCACATTCGATGCATGATTTTGAATTTCTCTGTAAGGGACTAGATGAGCTTAGAAGTAAACCGAGTTCCCCAATCTCTAATAATTTCTTATGGAATGCCAAAATGAATGAAGATTTATTTGTACATAAAATTAACCATTGCCTGCTTAGTTTCCTTAAGTAAAAAAAATTGTCTCCACCCATTTAGTCACATAATCAGTGCATACCAAAATATATGTTTTTTGTTTCAATGCAGGTTTAACTAGCTCTACAAAATCAAGGGCTCATTTTTCAGAAGACTCCAACACAATTTGTGGTTGCAATGGCATTTCATCAAACTATGTTATCTTCCCCATCCTATAACATTTGTTACAACTCATAACATAATTGTTGGCATCCCTAAATATAGTGGGCCAATAGTATCATTATTGTAAGACTTTGTTTGCAATTATTTATTAGAAAAGCGTCATACCAACAACTCATCATGACATGCCTTTAAAATATTGTAAATATCATCTTTCGAGACACATCACATGATGAAATTATCATGCCATGTTCAGAATAAGTACCCTTGAATCCAAGAGCACATGGCACTATCTTTGATGAAATTTTATTACTTTCTAGGAAGAAAATTTTATGGGAGTTTCCACGCAACTAAATAATTGGCGATACCTGAAAACCAAGGTGCATTAGTAGATTAGGAAACCTAATGTTCATCTGGAAAAATATCTTCTATAGAATAAAATTCATCTTTATTGTGAAGTCAAGACAAGAAAACAATAACAACATTTATTTTTCGGGTTTATCAATAATAATAATAATAATATCAAACTCTTACATAAGAAGTAGCCACATGGTCACTCTGCCATGCGTGATGGGTTTATTCATGAGATATCGAATGGCAGAGTGATCAATATGCACAAATATAGGATATCCAATAATATAGTGATGAAATTTATCGATGGCATGTACTGCAACAAGAAATTATTTTTCAATGACTGTATAGTGTAACTCGGTCGGGGTTAAATTTTTGCTAAAATGATAAATGGAATATGCTTTCTATTCCTCCTTTTGTGTGAATACAACCCCAATAGGCGTACCCAAGGCATCAATATGGATGTGAAAAGGTAGGGACTAGTTATGGCCTTGCAAGATGGGAGTAGTGGATAATTTTCCTTTAAGGGTGTTAAAAGCTAGCTGAAATTTATCATTCCAAGAAAAATCTACAACTTTTGTTAAAATATGAAATAGTGGGGAAGCTATCTTAGCAAAATTTTCTATAAATATTTGATAGTACCCCACATAGCCTAAGAAATTGCAAACTTATTTTTGTGTAGTTGGGCTTTCTATCTTAAGAAAAACTTCTATTTTAGCAGCATCCACCTTAATCCCTTTAGAAGAAACATGGTGTGCTAACACAACCCATTTATTGAGAAGCATATGGCATTTCATGTCATTAAGAGTAAGGTTTCTCTCTTGATAGTGGATTAATACTTTCTTGAGGTTACTCAAGGATTTTTCAAAAGTCTCTCCATATCCAATGAAATCATCCATGTATATTTTGACACAATCATTGGTCAAATCAGATAATATCCCGAGAATGGCCCGTTCGAAGGTTGTTGGGGAATTATGTAATCCAAATGGGAACACTCGGTATGCATATGTTCCCCATGGACTAGTGAAAGTAGTCTTTTCTTGATCTTCAGGGACCACTTGAATCTAATTGTAGCCACTGAGTCTGTCAAGGAAGGAGACAAATTTCTTCCTGTCCAGGGCATCCAAGACTTGATCAATGAAAGGGGAGGGGAAATAATATTTTAGGGTATCCTTATTCAGTTCCTGATAGTCAACACATACTCACCACTTAAAATTATTTTTTGGAACAATAACTAGGAAAAGATCAACTTACTGTTAGAAATAGGATAAATAAAATTTGCGTTCAACCAATTTTGAAACTCTTCTTTAACAATGTCCTTTAAGGTTAGATTCATCCTCCTTTGGGGTTGTCTAACTAGTCAATGTAGGTTTTAACCCCATACAGAAATTACCTGCATACGAATTCTAAATCATAGGAAAAATAAAAAATGCAAGAGCATAACACATAAACCACATATGCACAGAGATTTTCCCCTAGATCCCAAAACCGGGACTACCAGCTTGATTTTTTTATTATTATATTCCTTTCAATGTTACAATACATATTTATACATGCTGAAGCATCCAATACCATGGACCAAAAACCATAGGTAGGTTTTCCCAACCTAATATAGGGTCCCCATAGAGGGGGGCTACCCGCCCCCCTGTGACCCCCCCATTATGCAATCATCACAACGAAGGGGGGGCTCCACCCCCCTCTAACCCCTCGATTCACTACGTGGGTTAGTCGTGGAAAGAATGTAACACAACCCAACAATCTCCCACTTGTTGTTTTCTTTCCACAGGAGAGCTTAGTCATTTTTCCAGCCCTGAAAAAACCCATTGTTTCTCTACAACAAGAGAACTTCTCAGAGCTCACAGATTTTTTCAATGCATCTGCAGTATTCTTCAAAGTGTCCACCTTTACCAGCAACACCTTTTTGTCTTCTATCATATCCCTCACAAAGTGATACTGAACATCAATGTGCTTTGTCTTTGAATGATAAGCAGGGATCTTTGCCAAGAGAATTGCACTTTGGTTGTCCCAGTCTATCCTTATAGCTCCCTATACTAACCCCATACTTAAACACAATCTCTGCAACCAACCTACTTCCTTTCTTTCATGAGTGGCTGCCATGTATTCTGCCTCTGTAGTTGATAGTGCCACTACAGGTTGTTTCTTACTCATCCAACTAACTGCACCTCCAAATAGGTTAAACACATACCCACTTGTAGATCTTCTCTGATCTAGATCTCCAGCCCAGTCTGCATCAGCAAAGCCACGAATATCCAACACTCTGTCCAATCCTGGTCTTCCTTGGTAGCACAAACCATAATCACTAGTGCCATGCAAATACTTGAAAACCTGCTTCATTGCTGTCCAGTGCTCCTTCCTTGATTTTGACATAAACCTGCTCAATACTCCATTGCATGTGCAATGTCTGGTCTAGTACAGACCATTGCATACATAAAGCTACCGACTGAACTTGCATATGGAACACGGGACATGTCCTCTTCCTCTTCTTGTGTCTTGGGACACTTTTCAGTAGATAACCTCACACCTACAGGAATAGGAACCTTCACCAGTTTAGTATCCTGCATATTAAACCTCTGCAGTATTGTCTCGACATACTTCCTCTGGTTTAACCAGAGCTTCCTCTTTGCCCGATCTCTTTTAATTTCCATGACCAAAATATAGTTTGCAGCACCAAGATCTTTCATGTCGAATTTGGAGGATAATTGGGTCTTCAAATCCTGGATAATTTCTTTGTCATTTCCAACCAACAACATATCATCCACATACAAGACCAGATAAATAACATGGTCACCAATTAATTTAAAATACACACAATGATCTGCTTTGCTTCTGGTGAAGCCAAGTCCCCGTATAAATGTATCAAAATTTCTGATACCACATCCTTGGTGACTGTTTTAACCCATACAGAGACTTCTTTAACTTGCATACTAGTTCTTTCTTACCCTTCACTGCAAAGCCTTCAGGTTGCTTCATGTAGATTTCCTCTTCCAAATCCCCGCGAAGAAATGTTGTCTTCACATCCATCTGTTCTACCTCAAAATCAAAAGCAGAAACAACAGATAAAAGTAATCTAATAGAAGTTACCTTGGCAACAGGAGAAAAAATATCGCCAAAATCAATTCCTGGCACCTGGGAATAACCTTTTGCTACCAACCGAACTTTGTATTTCTCCACCTTCCCTTCTGCATTTGTCTTCTT